>AWOL01S0060982.1:9802-50405 GCA_000715115.1 Nicotiana otophora
GGGGATGGGGGACGAAAAGGAAAAAGAAACAATTGAGTAAGTAAAAAACGAAAAGAGAGAATTGAGAGCCGGACAATAAGAAAAGAGTGAGAAACATTTTCCACCCAAAGAACATTTTGTTTTCATCGCCATTCTCATTCTTAACTCTTCATCATGTGAAGGCAATGATAGCTCATGTTTTTCAGCCATAGATCAGCTTTAAAACCTCACTGTTTCGTCACCTAAAACCAGCTCCAAAACAATAAAAAAACACTATCAAAAACTCCTCCAAAGCAGCCACAAAAATCTGTTATGAAACAGCCCAAATCAGTCACCAAACAGCCCCAAAAACAACACAAAACCACCACTAAAATCGACTCAAAAGCTGTCCAAAAAAAAAAACTAATGCCAAACAGATCCGAAAATCTGTTTAGAAACCATTTGAAAATTTGTCCGAACAGTCATAAAAATCAGCCGAGCTCCACCTGAACTTGAGGCAAGTTATTTGTGATCATTGTTAGTCAATAATATTAAATTATCATTGAGTATTTCGACTAGATTACGTGTTTTTGAGGTGAAATTCGAGGATTTGGGCCTAGGGATTTGAAAATAAGATTTTGAGGATTTGAAGGTCGAGTTGATGTCGGAATTTGGTAAATTCGGTATGGTTGGACTCGTGGTTGAATGGGCGTTCATATTTTAGTAACTTTTGTCGGGTTCCGAGATGTGGGCCCCACTGATGATTTTTGAGTTAAATTTCGGATTTTGTTGGAAAATTTAGTAATTTCATATGGAATTTATTCATATAATTTGTGTTGATTGTATCGAATTATTGTGACTAGATTCGAGGCGTACGGAGGCCGATTCGCGAGGCAAGGACTTGCTAGCGGAGTGATTTGAGTTGCTTGAAGTAAGTATCGTATTTAAACTCGGTTAAGGCACTAGTTGCCTGAATTGTTGTGTGATAGCCACATACTTTTGGGTGCGCACATGTGTGGGGATGGTCCCATATGCAGGCGTCGGGGATGTGTATTTATGTTTGGGTTGTGCTCGGGCTACTATAAGCCCAGAAATGACTGTTAAGCTTCGAGCTTCGATAACAATTATGTGGTAACATTTTATGCAATCTGATTAAACCATGATGTGTTTACTCAGAGGTTTAAATCCAGGACAAACTTGATAAATGCTTTTCATTGATGAAATTCCCAGATTAGTTACGATAGCACACTTTGCACAGGCCTACACTTTAGTATGTCATTTATACCAGTTTAGGGACATGAAAATCTTATTTCATTCATTATATACCTGTACCCTTGCTTTATTGCTACTGTATGATACTTTGGCACGTGAGTTGTCCGTGCATCACGTGAGTTATCCATGCGGATCTATATATTATATTATTGACATGTGAGTTGTCCGTGTCGCACGTGAGTTGTCCGCACAACACGTGAGTTGTCCGTGCAATGTGTGAAACTTGTATTTTCTTGATCTTTATCTGATTTACTTGCTGTCTTTCCCATACATGCCAAAATACTGTTAAGCAGGATATAGTTGTACTGATTTAACTGGTGAATTCAATAAATTAAGATTCTCTTACCTTGCCATGTTTATTTGCGATACTTATTGAGTTGTTTGTACTTACACTACACCTTGCACCTCGTGTGCAGATCTAGGTACTTCCGAATACGGCGGTTTCTAGATTCGTGGATTCATCTGTTGGAGACTATTGAGGTAGCTGCTTGGCGTCCGCAGACCTTGACTCTCTTCCCTTTCAATTATTTGTGCTGTTCTATATTTTTAGACAGTATTTTTATCAGTCAGACTGTGTTATCATTTAGATGTTTATGTACTCAGTGACACCGGGTTTAGAGATTGTATTTATACAAGTATTTGGGGATTTTCTATTAAATTTAAATATTATGTTTTCAAACTTAAAGAAATTTGTGGTTTATTGAGGTTGTCGGCTTGCCTAGTATTAAGATAGGCGCCATCACGACATGTGTGATTTTGGGTCATGACATAACTGATCTGCTAGGTTATTATCTTTTCCTTTAATATGTTCAAATATTAAGTTATAGATTGGTATAGTATCAACAAAATTCAACCATCTTCTTCTACTGCTATTCTTTTCATTTATCTTTTGGTGGAACTTTACTATAGCTTCGCAGTCAGTTCTAATTAATATTTCTGGTTTGTTTAATATACAGAGTCTGAAACTGTTTAGTCCATAAATTACAGCTAATATCTCTGCATCTATACTGCTAATTGTAATGACCCGGCCGGTCGTTTTTAGAATGTAAGTCCCGTCCGGCGGCATAAGGCTCTGAGCAGCTTCGTATTATATGTATTGACATGTGTGCGTGGTTGGTTTCAGTTACTGAATGATTCGGAGTAATTTAGGATACTTAGTCCCTAAAATGGAAGCTTTAAGTCTTAAGATTTTGACCGTAGTTGGAACTATGTGAAGACGACTCCAGAATAGAGTTTCGTCAGTTTCGTTAGCTCCGTTGGGTGATTTTGGACTTAGGAGCGTGTCCGAACTATGAATTTGAGGTCTGTAGCTATTTTAGGCTTGAAATGGCGAAAGTCGAATTTTTGGAGATTTGGACTGGAAGTGGACTTTTTGATATCGGGGTCGCAATGTGATTCCGAGAGTTGGAACAACTCCGTTATATTATTTGGGACTTGCCTGTAAATATTTGACGTTATTCCGGGTTGATTTGATAGGTTTCGGTGCGGGTTTTAGAAGTTGGAAAATTTGAAAGTTCTTAAGTTCGATTCATGGTGCGATTTGTATTTTTGGCATTGTTTGATGTGATTTGAAACCCCGAGCGAGTCCGTGTTAGGTTATAGAACTTGTTTGTATGTTTAGACGGGGTCCCGAGGGGCCTCAGGTGTGTTTCAGATGGGCTACGGGCCATTTCCTCCGATTTTGAACTACTGTTATCTGTCATCTGGTTTCCTTCATCGCGTTCGCGTCCTTTCCTTCGCATTCGTGTAGTGTTATTTTGGAGGGTGAAATATTTCTTCTTCGCGTTCGCAGTCACCCTCTCGCGTTTGTGAAGTTCTGCCACCCAATTCTTTGCGTTTGCATTCCCTGTCACGCGTTCGCGAAGTGCAAACCAGGCCCTGGGCACTGGTGATCATTTCCTCTTTGCGTTCGCGCAGATATGCCATTTCACTCTTCGCGTTCGTGTACTACTTCACGCGTCCGTGAAGAGCAGTTGTTGGGCCATCAGATTTTTCCTTTCCGCATTCGCGGACGTGTTGTCGCATTCGCAAAGCACAACTGGGCAGTTTCCATTTTCCTTCTTCGCGAACGCGATTGCTTTTCCGCGTTCGCGATGCATAAACACCTGGGCAGAATGTAAGTTCTCTATTCTGTGGGTTAGGCCATTTTTATCATATCTTGACTTGTGGAGCTCGGTTTTGGGCGATTCTTTGTGGGTTTTTCAAGCAAATCGATTGGGTAAGTGTTCTTCACCTAGAATTTTATATATTCCATGATTTTATCTTTATTTTTATCATTTAATTTGTGTTTTGAGTTGAGTAAAATGGTGGTTTTTGAAAAAAATTTCCAAAATAAAAAATCATGATTCGAGGGACGAAATGGTATCGGATTTGATAATTTTTGTATGGTTGGACTCATATCAGAATGGGTGTTCGGATTTTGTAAAATTTGTCGGGTTCCGAGGTGCGGGCCCAGGGGTCGACTTTTGGACCTATTTTTAGATTTTGATAAAATATTGAAGCTTTATGATCCGGAATAGTTTCTTATGAGTTTTATTGTGCTTTAAAGTTATTTTGATTAGATTTGAGCCGTCCGGAGGTCATTTCACTCGAGAAGTTCATTTTTGAGTATCAGTTTGTCTTCTTTGAGGTAAGTATCTTGCCTAACCTTGTGTGGGGGATTTTTCCCTTAGGATTTAAGTCTTCTATGTTGATTGTAGTCCATGTACGCGAGGTGACGAGTGCGTGCTCGGACTTATTTGTGGAAAGTTGGCCCTTTCAGGATTCTTAGGTCCTTATATTCACCGAGTATGAAGTTGTTCTTGATATGATTAAGTTCCTATTTACTAGTTTCACCTCTACATGCTTTAATTAGAATTAATTGCTTTCAGGATTCACTCTTATTGCCTATTTGACTCATATTTAACTTAACTGAAGATTTTACTTCCTCTATTGTCATGCTATCTTTTCATAACTGCTTATCTTTATTTGGAATTATTATTATCTCATCCTATAATTTGTTCAGTCTTCATTGAGGTTATGATTATCTTTCCGCTGCTTATCCTTAATTGAATTGTTGAATATCCTTCGAAACTTCTCAACCTTAAAAGAGGTTTTAGATATCCTATATTTAGTCGACTTGTTTTATTTGGAATTATTTGACTCGTGTTAGATTCCATGTTGCTGAAATGTATATTGTGGGATCGTTGCTACATATTAGTTTTTCCTTGTTGAGCTGTTCTCTTTACGCCTAGCATTCTTTACTGTGGTTATTCCTTGTGAATTGGTTCTACCATTTCTTTGTGATTTAAAGTTCTTGAGTTGATTTACTTGTCGTACTTTGTATTATTGTCATTGTTGCTATTGTACTTGTTGTGGTAAAGCACGAGGTTTCTGCCGTGCGGTTGTTATTATTGTGATGCACGAGGTTTCTGCCGTGCGATTATTGTATGGGGTAGCACGAGGTTTCTGCCGTGCTATTGTTACTATTGATATTTGCACATGCGGCATGACAAGGCGGGATATATATATGTGTGGGTTGCACATGCGGCGAGATAAGGTGGGAACATTGTTATGCACGTGTGGCGAGACAAGGCAGGCACTTACTTTATTACTGCACACGTGGCGAGACAAGGTGGGCTGTGTCAGGGATCAGGTATTGAATTGTGATGATTTGTGGCCTGGGGGCATTCTTGTTGTCGATATTTGTGTAGTGGTATACATACCTATGTGAGCTTTATCTTGTGAAAGCTGTGAGAAAATATTCTACGTGCTGTCCGTTCTTTTTTCCTTATGCTTATTTGCTGATATGGACTATGGTAGGACACTTGCACAAGCATACATGTAGTTAAACACTCTTATAGGATAAGAGGTGTTCTTGATATTATTGAGTGTAGATGATCACCCTTGTTTACTTGCCTTCTATGTGAGAATGGCTCTATTGGCACGTGAGTCGTCAGTGCGGTTATGAGGTATTATGAGTGCACAGGATGCCAAGTGTTAGGGTTCAGATACTGAGACCCGTGAGTTGTGATTTGTCCGAGGTTCGGTACCTCGTGGAGTTGTTGACTAAAACGTGATATAAAAGCGGTTGTAATCGCTGAGTTATTACTTGACCTTGATGTATTTGTGATTCTGGATTTAGGTTGTGCTCCATTCACTTTGTCTGTGTCATCTTCATGATATTCCGCTCATACTTGTTGTTTCCTTCCTGGTTTCCATTATTGTATTGTGAGCCATATTGCATAGTCTTTATGTAGACATCATACTTCTATTGTTCATATACTTATACATGTTCAGTTTATTAGACTAGTGGGTGTCTTGACTGTTCCTCGTCACTACTCTACCGAGGTTAGTCTTGATACTTACTGGGCACCGCTGTGGTGTGTTCATTCTACACTTCTGCATATTTTTGTGCAGATCCAGGTACTTGTTCGTTAGCTAGCTGTGTGGACTGTTGCTGTGGAGACTCAAGGTAAACCTGCTACTGCGTTCGCAGGCCTTGGAGTCACCTTCAAGTTTTCATTTTTCACTGTTTATTCCTATTTCTAGACAGTTGTATTTAGAGGTTTTCTAGCAAACACTATGTAGAGATTATTACTTGTACTACCGGTTTTGGGAATTGTAAGCGATTTCTATTTAAATTGTTAGATGTTATTTAAATAATGTTGTTGTTTCAATTAATGTTAGGCTTACCTAGTCCCTAAGACTAGGTGCCATCACGATACCAAACGGAGGAAAAATTGGGTCGTGACACTCATATTCTCTTTTTCTTTATATTTACCTCTTTGATAAGCACATATTTATTTTTCACCTTTACCACTCTATTTATTAGGTTTTGCTTTTAGGACTGCTCCTTATCCCTCAAAACTCTCATCTGTTTCTATAATTAAATAGTCTATTTCTAAGGGCATATTTAAGTCAGGAATATTTTTTATTTTGTCTTTAATTTTTTGTACCAATTTGATATCTTCTGTATTAAAATATTTTTGTCCCGTAGAACCCGTCTTAGCATATAAAGGTCCTGCTATTTTGCCTAGATCTTTTATGAAACTTCTTGCGTAATTTACTATTCCTAAAAACCTTTGTAATTCTTTAGTATTGTCTAATTTATCTGGCATTGCTAAAGCTTTTTAGCTATATGGGGTTGTAATTTAATTTTTCCATCCACTAACATTACTACTAGGAAATTTATATAACTTTTACATAATTCCATCTTCTTTTTACTGATTATTATTCCGTTATCTACGAATAATCTTGTCACGACCCAAAATCCAACTAGTCGTGATGGCACCTAACCTCACACGTTAGGTAAGCCAAATAATAATAATCCTATTCAATTAATATTTAAATTACTCTAATACACTCCCCAAGGACTGGTAGTACAAATCATGAGCTTCTAAGATTAGAATTCGCAAAGCTGGGGTGAAATAAAAATACGTCATCTGTTTGAAATATACATGATCAAATTTAAAAATTCTAAAGCTACCTAGAGAACACGAGGCAGATGCGACTGGATCGCAGGTATATCTTCAATGCTAGCTCCCGCCATGTACATCAACATCAACATCCAAAATCTGCACGCAAGGTGCAGAAGTGTAGTATGAGTACAACCGACCCAATGTACTCAATAAGTAACAAGACTAACCTTTGGGCTGAAAGTAGTGACGAGCTCAACAAGTGCAGTCCAATATAGAAATAACAGTACAAAATTGTAGGCATGCTTTCAAGTTCAACAGGTAAACTCAATACAAGTAAAGTAGATCAACTCAGAATGATATGAGGAATGTGACATCTCTATATCTACATGCCAATGTACATGGTGTATGTGATGCACTACAATGGAGTCTCGTGAACTCACACTCTCAGAGTACTCAATCACTCAGTACTGTATATGGCCAATCCAGCCCAGGGAAGATCCATCCCTCAATATGAAGATCAACTGGTAGTCAGTTACTCAGTACTGTATAGGGCTAATCCAGCCCGGGAAAAATCCATCCCTCAATATAAATAATTAGGCAAGATCGATGCCCAGGTGTAAATTCTTAGGGAAGATCCATCCCTAATGTAAATGCTTAGGGAAGATCCATCCCAAATGTAAATGCTTAGGCAAGATCCATGCCCAAATGTAAATGCTTAGGGAAGATCCATCTCAAATGTGAATGCTTAGGCAAGATCAATGCCCAAATGTAAATGCTTAGGCAAGATCCATGCCCAAATGTAAATGCTTAGGGAAGATCCATCCCAAATGTAAATGCAACTGCGCTCACTGTGGGGGGTGCAGACTCCGGAGGGGCTCCTTAAGCCTAAGCGCTATGATAAGCCATATCCAGGCATAAATAAATAAAAAAAATATGCTGCGACGTGCAACCTGATCCCATAAATATCACTCACAACCCGGCCCTTAGCCCCACTCAGTCAATAATCTCTCTAGTCTCTCGGGCTCATAATGTCATGCAAATCGGCCCGACATGATGATATGATGTATCAATGAATAAAAACAAAGACTGAGATATGATATACAAATGATAGATGTGATTGAGTACAAAATTATAATTTAAACAAATAATTCAACAGCAATACTACCTCTGTGGGTCCTAAAAATATCGGTACGTAGCCTAAACATGATCTTTAACACGAGTCTCATCACAATTTCTCAAACACGTGGAGGATATGTGAAAAATGACATGATTATTCAATTAGGCAACTCCACGGAATCAATTAAGCCACAATTTCTATGGTGCATGCCCACACGCCCGTCACCTAGCATGTGCGTCACCTCCAAACAAATCATATAACATGTAGTTTAGGAATTTATACCCTGAGAACCAAGTTTAGAAGTGTTACTTACCTCGAACGAGCCAAATCCAATGCCGATCAAGATAAACAATACTCAGGAAATTCCATTCCGTGCTTATCAACCTCCACACTCCTTCCTATCTCCTCAATTCAAGCCAAACGATCCGTATCTATTCAAACAACGTGCAAATTAATTACAATGTACTCAAATGCTTACGATTTAACAATTTATAAAAATTCCCAACTCCACTCGAAAAGGCGTCAGTGGGGCCCACATCTCGGAACCCGACGAAACTCTCAAAATCCGATAACCCATTCCATTACGAGTCCAACCATACCAAAATTAGTCAAATCCGATCAGAACTCGACCTTCAAATCCTCAAATTATAGTTTATGAAGTTTCTACAATTTTCCCCAAATTTCCATCTCAAAATACAAATTAAATGATAAAAACAATGATATATTCATGTATATTAATCAAATCCGAGTTAGAATCACTTACCCCGATGAATGTTTTGAAAACCCCATAACAATTCACCATAAACCGAGCTCCCAAAGTCAAAAATGAAAAAAATGAGATGAAGCCCTCATTTATATGGTATCAATCTGATCTCCCAATGTGCTGACCGCACATTCCAGGTTCTGCGGCCGCAATCCAAATGGTGCAGTCGCACTTCAGCAATGACTGCACTACCAAGCTTCAGAAAATAGGCCATATCTTTTGGTACAAATGTCCAAATACTGAATGATTTACTTTCCTGAAAACTAGACTCGAAGAGCTACAACTTTCATTTTTCGCTCATCTCGAAATTACTTGTAGATTAAAAGATATAAGCTTCCGAAGTCAGAATATCAAACCTGCAGATTTTCCTTTTTGCGGCCGCAAGAGGATTTCTGCGGTCCATACATTTCCTATGCGGTCCGCACATTTTCTCTGCGGTCCGCACATGAGGCTTTGCCTCAACCCTCCAAAATGTGCCTTCCGCACTTCTAACTATTCCAGAACATCATCAGAGTACCGAAATGCCTAAACTCGTTCAAAACTCACCCGGAAACACACCCGAGCCACTCGGGACCCGTTCCGAATATACCAACAAGTCCAGTAACAAAACACAGACCTACTTGAGGCCTCAAATCACACCTAACAACATCAAAATCAAGAATCACACCTCATCTCGAACTTAATAAACTTTGAATCTTTCAACTTCCAAAATGCGTGCCGAAACGTATCAAATCAATCCGGAATGACTTTAAATTTTTCATAGAAGTCATAAATGACATAACGAAGCTACTGTAATTTTCGGAACCACAATCCGAACCCAATATCAGCAAAGTCAACTCCCAGTCAAACTTATGAACATTCCAAACCTTCAATTTCCAACTTTCGCCAATTGGTGTCGAAACCTTCTAGAAATATCCAAATGAAATTCCGGGCATACGCCCAAGTCCAAAATCACCATCCGGACCTAACGTAATCATCAAAACTCCAATTCGAGGTCGAATACTAAAAAGTCAAACTTGGTCAACTATTCCAACTTAAAGCTTGAATCATGAATTTCATTCTTCCAAACTAACTCCGAAATACCTGAAAACCAAAATCGATGATTCACACAAGTCATAATACATCATATGAAGCTATTCAAGATTTTAAATAGTTGGAGCGTAAATACTCTAAATGACTGGTCGGGTCGTTACATTCTCCCCCACTTAAACATACGTTCGTCCTCGAATGTGCCAAGAGTTGTTCCTAAACCTTCAAATCACTATTCCACTTTACCACGCATATACCCGGGGTGATCCCACGTCACCCTATTCCATATAGGCCTGAAAACACAACATAATTGAAAATCATTACTTTAACCCTAGACAAAACTTAGAACCCAATTTCCAACATCCAGAGTTTTCTAGAAGACCCGAGTCTCACATCTACACATTGTATAAGTCTGAACAAGCTGTATCAAGCCATAATCATAACCCAAGATGTAATCACATAACATACCACACAACTCGCACACTCGTAGCACTATTCCCAATCACAGTAACTACTCAAAACCAACCAAGTACTAGTATAAAACCCCACATTCAATAGAACATCGTTCCAAAAACTTCTTACATTGCCGATAATGAAAGAAACATATAGGAACTCACAACCACTCACCAGATCAATAGGTCATGGAGCTTCATTCGTTCAACAAGTACCATAGCCGATTATTTAAGCCGAATTCTAAATTATTCTTCCAAAAACACCGTAATCAAACCTGATAGTACCCATTCTAGGTCCAATGACCTTATATTATCAAACACAACTATTTAACAGACACGCCACACCAATATAACGCAAGCCACAAACTGCACAATCCGTGCACCCAAAAATGGAAAATTTCTCAAAGAAGAGAACCGTTTCGCAAGTTCAACAAGCACCACCACAACCGCAATGCTGTGAGCTCATCATATATAGTAGAACCAAGACACACGAATCTAATAACGGTAACCAACTTTCCTAGAGCTCACATTAGCATCAACCGCACGGATAACTCACGTGCTATAGTATCAATATCTGGACCCGCACAAACAACTCACATGCCAATAATATCAGTATATAGATCCGCATGGATAACTCACGTGCCGATAACATAATCCGCCTGGCATGGTCACAGGCCTCCAGTCAAAGTATATCATATAGGATCAATCAAATAAGTACATATGTATATGATAATTGAAATAAGAATCTTATGCTCCTAGACTGGTATAAATAACACGCCATAGAGTAGGCATGTGCAAAGTGTACTATCACAACTCAAATCAGCAAATTAACGCATAAATAGTAACTACCAAGTTTATTTAGGGAATTAGCCTCTTTGTAACTTCAAGTATAGCCCAAATAGTTCTCAATAAAGGTACGAATACGAGAAACTTTATAAATTTATGCTTAACAGTCAACTCTAGGCATATCATAGCCTAAGCATTCTTCCGAGTATGAATACTTGCCCCTATGCCCGCACATGGGCTCAAACTTCACATATATACACACTCATAGCGCGTATCTATCACAAATAATTAACACAACTAGTGCCTCCCCTGAGTTTAAATAAAATACTCACCCCAAATAGGCCGCAACCCTGAAATAATATGCTTGTGAGAACTCCTAGTCTCCAAATTCATAGAACACATGAATCACCGTAACTGGTCCCAACTCCACCACTCGAATGACTAACACATCTTTCATGCACGATCATCCCACGAGGAATACTTCTATAATTCTCCCGTGCCACATAGTATTTTTTTTTGAATATCAACAGTCGATCAACCAGGCGAATACCGTAATACCAATGAAATATTCGTAAGTCAAAACACAATGCGCCTTCTGAAATGCACACCATTCTTAGGGATTACCGAGCAGTTATAACATTCATCTAAATATCTAAAACTAACCATTCTGTCCAAAATTCGTGACATTCCTTTCAAGACTGAACTGCCACCTTGTACATGTAAATCTTAATCCCACACAACACACCACATCTATCATGCCATCACATGAAAAGTATGAGAATCTCATTATCAACTTTGAGTCACCAGCAATTTACATACCCGATTAGTTAGAAACCTTCCTCTTGCTTCCTTCCAGGAGGAAA
Source organism: Nicotiana otophora (assembly GCA_000715115.1). Taxonomy (NCBI): domain Eukaryota; kingdom Viridiplantae; phylum Streptophyta; class Magnoliopsida; order Solanales; family Solanaceae; genus Nicotiana; species Nicotiana otophora. The sequence continues at coordinate 21,442 of AWOL01S0060982.1, forward strand.
TCTTAATACACAACATGTTCCCCACACCGGTAGATAATATTCGGCTCAAACCATGGTAGAAACCATCAAGAACACTTTGAAATACATTTTCACATAACCGAGCTATAAGAACTGAATTCCTCTAACTCGACCAAGCCACGCAGGTCACCAAACCCAAGAATATTGCTACCAAAATATCTGTAACGTCTCACCACATCATAATTAACCCCCATAAATACCACAACCGAAACACCCACTCTGAAAATACCTTATGTGAATTTAAAATTGTTCTTTTTACCTTTCTTATATTGGAATGTCGAATCCATAGTCATACAGAATTATCGCAAGTCCCGATACCATCCAATGTAATTAACCGATTCTAGTGATATACAAATTCAAAAAATTTTCAATTGCCACATATTCATTTTGAATCCATTAGAACCCTCTCGAGAGTCATCCACTCTGCTCAAATCTAAATTGTACCCTCCAAACGGGCCAAAAGACACGTTCCCCATTAGCACAACAACATTTAAAGAAGTAACCCTGCTTTAATACCACCGATCAAATTCACACTCCATGTACACTACATCCTTAAAAAATAACAACTCACTCATTCCATGATTTTCATATACTCAAAAAGTGCAATATAACCCGTATCCAGTAATTTCATTACTCGAGTCTTCCTCGATCTTAATCTCTGTAAGTCATAACTGATCTACCAGTATGCCTCAGACCAAAACCAATACAACACGTAACCGTGCAATTAAATCGTAGATAGCAGACTCCCCCACTTGGCTCAAAGCCATATAACAAAATATTTGATAACTCACCATACCCATACTCTACTATTGTCATAATCCCGCAGTCAATTCAACAAAAATTCTTCACATGCTCAGGTAACACAAACCATAAAATACCTCAAATCATCTGCTAAGCTCGCCTTCATCCTCGTGCAGTCAAGTCAACTTTCTCAACTAATCCAAACTCGAATCTCAACACATATACCCCACTGGTAGAAACGAAACTCCCCGCACAACATTATAAGGACCACACCTACGTAGATTACTCCGCAGGAGATAACCCACCTGTTTAGCCTCAAATTGGCATCTTGCTATACCCTTTCGCAGCCACAATTACTACGCAATCACTTAATCTTTATGAGTTTGAACTCATCAACAAGACATGAAAAAGATCTACTTTGTTCCATAATTAAACAACGTGAAAGATCCTTGTCACGACCCAAAATCCATTAAAGGCCGTGATGGCGCCGGACACCGCAGTCAGGCAAGCCAAAAATAAACAACTTAATTTGGTTCTCATTTTAATATTTTTGAAATCATATTTCCTTCAATTAAATAGTAAAAGATGGAATTTACAGAGTAAATAATAATATTTGTAACAATTTCAATACAGGACAACCCAAATCACCCCAAAATCCGGTGTCACAAGTTCATGAGCCTCAATTAGGAATGTAAAATAAAATACAACATCTGTCCGGAATACAAATTCGGACAAGAGAAATATAAATACTCTGAAGGAGACTCTGCTGGCTGCAGACTCGTAATGTGGAATGCAATTCACCTAAGTCCCCACAATAACCGCGCCTCTGCGCCCATAAGGCCACTAGACATATATGCACCTGCACAAAAATGTGCAGCAAGTGTAGTATGAGTACGTAAATCAACGCGTACCCAATAAGTATCCCGCCTAACCTCGAAGAAGTAGTGAAGAGGGGCGGACTTCGACACTTACTATGGGCTATAAATAAAATATCAATGATATAATTAAGCATGGATTACATAGAATGGATGTAAGCTCAATATCATGAAATAAGTAAACAATTCTTTTGTTCATAAGAAATTTCCAAATTTATTTTCGTTATTTAACATTTTTGTATCTCGGGCCAATGAAAGCAATATCAATTATTATCAATTCCAAAAAAATATATCATGCGCAAATCATACCGAGGTCGTACGGCCCGATCCAACATAATATTTAAACCGTGCACTACCGAGGGTCGAACGACACAAACCATAGATGCATCTATCTGCTACCGAGGCGTTCGACCCGTTCCACATAAGAGAAAAACACATTAAACAACCAATTCAAGATTTATTAAGGGGAAAATATTCCAAGAATTCAAATTCTTATTTAACAGTCAAGTAAATAAAGTTTAACCTTTTGTAAAATTCCTTTATCGAGTTTCTAAATGTTTTAAACAATTAAATTAACAAGTAGGGTGCAATATCGCAAGTACAACATGATATGGGTCCTAGACTACCCAGACATAAGCATAATAGTAGCTACGCACAGACTCTCGTAACCTCATGCGTACGTAGCCACCACAATAGAAGCACATAATAATTTGATTCATCTATGGGGTTAATTCCCTCTTACAAGGTTAGAAAGGAGACTTACCTCGCTCCGAAATTCCATAACCGGCTTCCAAGCCCTTCCAACAAATCAAACCGATGCCCAACGCTCCAAAACTAGTCAATAAACATGTAAACCCATAAATATATACTCTAATACTCATTATAATTCAATTTACAACAATTTCCAACTCCGTTCGAAAAGTCGATGAAATCACCCTCGGGCCCACGTGCCCGGATTCCGAAAACTTTCGAAGATAAACATTACCCATAGAATCACGAACCCAAATATATAATCTATTCTCAATTCCATGCCCAAATTCGTGGTCAAAATCCAAAAATACCAATTTCTAGGTTTTCCACCAAAATCCTAAATTTCTACTAATTTTCCATGAATTTCAATGTTACAATCTATATATAATCCAAGTATGTAACTTGCAATGGGTGGGAATCACTTACCTTGACATAGATGACGAAAATCTCCCTTCCAAGAGCTCCAAAAATCGCCCAACCAAATGAAAAATGGAGGAAAATGGCCAAATCCCGTCTTTAAAACTTCACTGCCCAGGTCCGCCCTTCTTCGCGATCGCGGAAAGACCATCGCGATCGCGAAGGCCAAAGAAACACAGCCTCCAAATTTTCTCTTTGCGTTTGCGACACTCTGATCGCGTTTGCGAAGCCCAGCTTCCCAGACCCCTCGTGTTCGCGTTCCCTTCTACGCGTTCGCGTAGGCCAAATGGCCTTAGGCCCATCTCCCCCCTTTCTTCTTTGCGTTCGCGTTGCCTTGGCCGCGTCCGCGAAGGCTTGCCCAGCTTTTGCCTCGCGTTTGCGTCCACTTGCTCGCGTTCACGAAGGCCAACCCAGCAGCCTCACAAATTTCCTCTATGCGAACGCGGGACTTCCTTCGCGTTTGCGAAGAAGGACACCAGACACTAGCAAAAGCAGTCCAAAACAACCCGAGGCCCCCGGGACCCCGTCCAAATCGCACAAACCAATCTCATAACATAACACGGACCTGCTCGAGGTCTCAAATCACATCAAACAACATCAAAATCATGAATCTCACCCCAATTCAAACTTAATGAACTTTATAACTTCAAACTTCTACATTCGATGCCGAAACCCATCAAATCACGTCCGATTGACCTGAAAGTTTGCACACAATTCACATTCGACATTACGGACCTACTCCAACTCTCGAAATCGGATTCCGACCCCAATATCAAAAAGTCTACTCCCGGTCAAACTTCTCATAAACCTTCAGATTTCTAACTTCCGCCAAATGACCTCCAAATGACCTACGGACCTCCGAATCCACTTCCGGATGCGCTCCCAATACCATAATCACCATACGGAGCTATTCCCAGACTCAGAATACCAAACAGATATAGATAACATTGAAATATACTTCAACCCAAATTTATGAAATTCTTCCAAAAGGCCAACTTCTACATAAGCGCTGAAACGCTCTCGGGTCATCCAAAACCCGATACGAACATATGCCCAAGTCCAATATCATCATACAAACTTGTTGGAACCTTCAAATCCTAGTTCCGAGGCCGTTTACTTAAAAATCACACTTTAGTCAATTCCTCCAACTTAAGTCTTCTGAAATTAGAATTCTCTTTCCAAATCAACTTCGAACTTCTCAAAATTCAATTCCGACCACGCGTACAAGTCATAATACCTAAAGTGAAGCTGCTCATGGCCTCAAACCGCCGAACGATGCGTTAGAGCTCAAAACAACCAGTCGGGTCATTACAATCCTTCAACACATTCATACTCGAGACTATATGTCAAATTAAGACAGACACCAAGCACCCAATAGCCCATTTTTCATCACATTCAAGCCATCTGAACACATCCCACAGTCACATCAAAATCATCATATAGTCATTCAACCGCTCATCGAGCCATAAATTCCACTCATAGGGACATTACCGGACGCATAAGTCCAAACGCATAAGTTCTCACAACCAAAACTACCAAGCTTAAGATGCGGTCTAACACTGGCCTCAAATACTCAAGACTGGCCCATCACCAAAACACAAAAAACACATCTCGTACCTCGTTTGTAGAATCATAAGTTGTCGATGCACAGCTGATACCGAGCATTCACATACGCGTACGAGTGAGTGGAATGAATTCAAAGAGGTACGCTTCAAGCCAAATCAATGCCGCATGATAAAGAAAGAAAGATGGGAGGTTTATCCTATATGCCCTGTAGCCTCTCGAAGATAAGTATAGACGTCATCATACCGATCCGCAAGACTCTACTAGACACTTTCTCATGACTTGTAGAACCTGTGAACCTAGAGCTCTGATACCAACTTGTCACGATCCAAAATTCAACTAGCCGTGATGGCACCTAACCTCACCCACTAGGTAAGCCAAATAACAACAATCCGATTGAATTAATAATTAAATGACTCTAATACACTCCCCAAGGATTGCTAGTACAAATCATGAGCTTCTAAGATTATAATTCACAAAGTTGGGGTGAAATAAAAATACGCCATCTGTTTGAAATATACATGAACAGAGTTAAAAATTCTAAAGCTACCTAGAACAAGAGGCAGCTGTGACTGGATTGCAGGTACATCTTCAATGGTAGCTCCCTCCATGTACAACAGCATCAACATCCAAAATTTGCACGCAAGGTGTAGGACTGTGGTATGAGTACAACTGACCCAATGTACTCAATAAGTAACAAGACTAACCTTTGGGCTGAAAGTAGTGACGAGCTCAACAGGTGCAGTCCAATATAGAAATAACAGTACAAAATTGTAGGCATGCTTTCAAGTTCAATAGGTAAACTCAATACAAGTAAAATAGATCATCTTAGAATGATATGAGGAATATGACATCTCTATATCTACATGCCAATGTACATGCTGTATGTGATGCTCTACAATGGAGTCTCGTGAACTCACACTCTCAGAGTACTCAATCACTCAGTACTGTATATGGCCAATCCAGCCCAGGGAAGATTCATCCCTCAATATGAAGATCAACTGACAGTCAATCACTCAGTACTGTATAAGGCCAATCCAGCCCGGGGAAAATCCATCCCTCAATATAAATAATTAGGCAAGATCCATGCCAGGTGTAAATGCTTAGGGAAGATCCATCCCAAATGTAAATACTTAGGGAAGATCCACCCCAAATGTAAATGCTTAGGCAAGATCCATGCCCAAATGTAAATGCTTAGGGAAGATCCAGCCCAAATGTAAATGCTTAGGCAAGATCAATGCCCAAATGTAAATGCTAGGGAAGATCCATCCCAAATGTAAATGCTTAGGCAAGATCCATGCCCAAATGTATATGCTTAGGGAAGATCCATCCCAAATGTAAATGCTTAGGCAAGATCCATGCCCAAAAGTAAATGCTTAGGGAAGATCCATCCCAAATGTAAATGCTTAGGCAAGATCCATGCCCAAAAGTAAATGCTTAGGGAAGAGATGTGGAAAATGACATGATATCAAATCTTTAACATGAGTCTCAGCTCAATTTCTTAAACACGCAGAGGATATATGGAAAATGACATGATTATTTGATTAGGAAACTCCAAGGAATCAATTAAGCCACAATTTCTATGGTGCACGCCCACACACCCGTTACCTAGCATGTGCGTCACCTCCAAATAAATCATATAACACGTAGTTCAGGCATTTATACCCTCAGAATCAAGTTTAGAAGTGTTACTTACCTCGAACGAGCCGAATCCAATGCCGAGCAAGATGAATAATATTTAGGAAATTCCATTCCACGCTTATCAACCTCCAAACGCCTTCCTATCTCCTCAATTCAAGCCAAACGATCTGTATCTATTCAAACAACGTGAAAATTAATCACAATGTACTCCAATGCTTACAATTTAACAATTTATAAAAATGTCCAACTCCGCTCGCAAAGTCGACAGTGGGGCCCATATCTCGGAACCTGATGAAACTCACAAAATTCGATAACTCATTAAATTACGAGTCCAACAACAACAACAACAACAACCCAGTATAATCCCACTAGTGGGGTCTGGGGAGGGTAGTGTGTACGCAGACCTTACCCCTACCCTAGGATAGAGAGGCTGTTTCCAAATGACCCTCGACATCCTTCCCTCCAAGAACTCCCCACCTTGCTCTTGGGGTGACTCGAACTCACAACCTCTTGGTTGGAAGTGGAGGGTGCTTATCATCAGAGCAACCCACCTAGTCAAATCAGAAATTACGAGTCCAACCATACAGAAATTAGTCAAATCCGATCAAAACTCGACCTTTAAATCCTCAAATTATAGTTTATGAAGTTTCTACAATTTCCCTCATATTTTAATCTCAAAATACAAATTAAATGATGAAAATAATGATATATTCATGTATATTCATCAAATCCGAGTTTGAATCACTTACTCCGATGAATTTCTTTAAAAACCCACAAACAATCGCCACAAACCGAGCTCCCAAAGTCCAAAATGAAAAAAATGAGATGAAATCCTCGTTTAATGGTACCAATCTGATCTCCCAATGTGCTGACCGCACATTTTTGTGTGCGGTCCGCACATTCCAAGTTCTGCAGCCATAATCCGAATGGTGCGGTCCCACTTTAGCAGTGACTACACTACCAGGCTTCAGTAAATTGGCCATATCTTTCGGTACAAATATCCAAATGATGAGTGGTTTACCTTTCTCCAAATTCAGTAAAGGGCTACAACTTTCGGTTTGGATCATCTCCAAATTCCTTGTAGATTAAAAGATATAAACTTACGAAGTCAGACTATCAAACCTGTAGATTTTCCTTTCTGCGGCAGCAAGAGGATTTCTGCGGTCCGCACATTTCCTCTGCGGTCCGCACATAAGGCTTTGCCTCAGCACTCCAAAATGTGCCTTTCGCACTTCTAACTGTTCCAGAACATCATTAGAGTGCCAAAATGCACAAACTCGTTCAAAACTCACCATGAAACACACCCGAGCCACTCGGGACCCGGTCCAAATATACCAACAAGTCCTGTAACATAACACGGACCTACTTGAGGCCTCGAATCACACCTTACAATATTAAAATCACGAATCACACCTCATCTCGAACTTAATGAACTTTGAATCTTCCAACTTCCAAAACGCGTGCTCAAACGTATCAAATCAATCCAGAATGACTTTAAATTTTTCACAGAAGTCATAAATGACATAACGAAGCTACTGAAATCAAAGTCAACTCCTGGTCATACTTATGAACATTCCAAACCTTCAATTTCCAACTTTCGCCAATTGGTGTCGAAACCTTCTAGAAATATCCAAATGAAATTCCGGGCATACGCCCAAGTCCAAAATCACCATTCAGACATAATGGAATCATCAAAACTCCGATCCGAGGTTGAATACTAAAAAGTCAAACTTGGTTAACTATTCCAACTTAAAGCTTGAATCATGAATTTCATTCTTCCAAACTAACTCCGAAATACTTGAAAACCAAAACCGACGATTCACACAAGTCATAATACATCATATGAAGCTATTCAAGATTTCAAATAGTTGAAAGTAGCGTAAATACTCTAATTGACCGGTCATGTCGTTACAAATCTGAAAACCTTTTGTAAATGTCCCAAGTGTACCTTTATATCTTTATTGAATACTAGTATGTCGTCTACATATACTAAAACAAATCTCTTATATTCTCCAAATATACTATCCATTGTCTTTGAAAAATAGGTGGAGCTATTTTTAGTCCAAATGACATTACTAACCATTCGAAATGTCCTTCAGGGCAAGTGAATGCTGTCCATTCTGTACTTTCTTCGTGCATTTTTACTTGCCAATGTCCTGATTTACAATCGAATTTGCTAAATGTTTTTTCCTTTTATTCTATTTATTAACTCTGTCTTGTTAGGTAACTAATATTCATCTGTTTTAGTATTATCATTAAGCCTTTTATAATTTATTACCATTCTTCTCTTATAATTTCACTGTGATTCCTTACCATGAAGGCAACCCATCTATGTTTAGAGGTAGATCTTCTTATTACACCTAAATTCATAAGCTCTTTAATTTGAATTTTAAAATCTTCTAAATCTTTATTTGTGGCTTCTATTGAGGCTGTTTTGATAATATATTTTGGATTTATTATGTCTAATTTGCACATAATTTTATTGTTTTTCTAATGTTTTAAAGGGTTTTCTCCTATTATTTCTATTTCATCTAATATTTTCACTATGTTGTTTAGATCCTTTTGATTTTTTATTATTCCTATTTTTTCTATTCCTGTTCTAAAATTATATAATTCGGTTTCAACATCTATCAATGTGTAATCTTTTTCTAATATATCTTGATTTTCATCTTCTTCTAATAGCAAAACTTTAGACTCTTCCTTTGTTTTACAACATGTATTTTTATTTTTACATTCTTTACAACATTCTTTTTGTTTCTCTTGCAGGTCTTTCTGGTCTGATTTCAGGGGTGTTCTTATTTTGGTTTCTTATTTTTAAAAACTATTACTCCATCTCTACTGAGCAAACAACTTCCATTATTATATAATATGAAACTTAATCCTAATATAAAATCTACACTTATATTTAAGTCTCTTACCCATATTTTGTCTACCTTGTAACTGGGCTTGTAAAAATCTAAACATGTGTTTACGAAACTAATTTGTGATTTATCTACATAATGTCTATATATATTATGTGTTCCGTCCATTTGCATTGCTGCTACGGGTTTATCTAAGGTTTTAATTAAATTTTATGGGTGTCACGACCCAAAATCCATCTAGCCGTGATGGCACCTAACCTCACCCGCTAGGTAAACCAAATAACAACAATCCGATTCAATTAATATTTAACCGACTCTAATACACTTCCCAATGATTGGTAGTACAAATTATGAGCTTCTAAGATTAGAATTTACAAAGTTGGTGTGAAATAAAAATACATCATCTGTTTGAAATATACATGAACAGATTTAAAAATTCTAAAGCTACCCAGAACAAGAGGCAGCTATGACTGGATCACAGATACATCTTCAATACTAGCTCCCACCATGTACAACAACATCAACATCCAAAATATGCACGCAACGTGCAGAAGTGTAGTATGAGTACAACCGACCCCATGTACTCAATAAGTAACAAACCTAACCTTAGGTTGAAAGTAGTGACGAGCTTGTACCAAGGTCAAAGTCCGCACCAATAACCAATAACATCTCATAACAATACAATTTAAAGCAGCAAAAGTAATAACTCAATAATAAAATGCTCAGCTCATATACAGTTCTGGAAAATAAACATTTTCTTTTCAAGTATAACAGTAAAACTCAAATCTCTTGCCGAAAGTCACCGAAATATGAGTAAGTCTGAGATCTGTGATTTTTCTCAAAAACTTTAACGACAGATAAGAAATTTCATTATCATATGGCACGAGAAAAAATACTTCTCTATGTCTACATATCAAGTATGCATGTCTAATGCAATGCAGCATAGTGATGAGCTCATGTACTCACACTCTCAGAGTACTCAATCACTCAGTACTGTATATGGACAATCCATCCCAAGGAAGATCCATCCCATATATATACATAATAACTGACGTTCAGTCACTCAGTACAGTACAGGGCCAATCCAGCCCAGGGAACTCCATCCCAGATATAATAAATGATTCAGGCAGGATCCATGCCCGGGAAATTATAAATATATAAGGCAACTCCATGCCCTAGGAAGTCCATCCCAAATATAAATATCATCTGCGCTCACTGTGGGGGATGCAGACTCCGGAGGGGCTCCTTCAGCCCAAGCGTTATAATAAGCCAATCTGGCCTGCTGCGGCGTGCAACCTGATCCCATAATAATGCCTATAAGTCTTGTTGAGGCGTGCGACCCCGATCCATATAATAATAACATATATAAAGCCAATATGGCCTGCTATGGCGTGCAACCCGATCCTATAATTATCCTCACAATCAGGCCCTCGGCCTCACTCAGTCATCAATCTCTCCAGTCTCTCGGACTCACAATATCATGAAACTAGCCCCAAAATAATGATATGATATATCAATAAATAACAACAAAGATCGAGATATGATACGCAATGAATGAGTATGACTGAGTATGAAATTACAGTTTGAACATATAATTCGACAGTAGAAATGACCTCAGTGGGTCCCACTAATACTAGCATTTGCCTAAGCATGATTTTTAATATGAGTCACAACTCTGTTTCTCTAACACATGAAAAAACACATGGAAAAATACAAGTTAATTGACTATATAGCTCTACGAAATCGACTGAGTCTCAATTTCTACGGTGCACGCCCACACGCCCGTCACCTAGCATGTGCGTCACCTTCAAACAATTCATATAACACGTATAATCAGGGTTCATACCCTCAGCTCCAAATTTAGAAATATTACTTACCTCGAACAAGCCGAGTCCAATGCCGATCAAGATAAACAATACTCCGCAAATTCCATTCTAGGTGTATCAACCTTTGAACGCATTCATATCTCCTCAATTCCAAGCCAAATGATTCGAAACTAGTCAAACAACGTGCAAATTAATCAAAATATACTCCAATACTTACAATTTAACAATTTATAAAAATTCCCAACTCCTCTCGAAAAGTCGGCAGTGGGGCCCACATCTCGGAATCCGATGAAACTCACAAAATCTGACAACCCATTCAATTACGAGTCTAACCATACTAGTTTCACTAAAATCCGACTCCGAATCGACATTCAAATCCCAAAAACTCGTTTTATAAAATTTCTACAATTTTCCCCCAATTTCCATATCAAAATACTAATTAAATGATGAAAACAATGATATATTCATGTATAATAACCAAATCCGAATTAGAATCACTTACCCCGATGAATTTCTGGAAAATCCTACGAAATATCACCAGAAACCGAGCTCTCAAAGTCCAAATATGAAATAATACTCTAACCCTTGTTCATATTGTACAAAATCTGATCTCCCATTGTACTGACCGCAAAATGTTTGTGCGGTCCGCACATTCCAGGTTCTGCGGCCGCAACCCAAATTGTGCGGTCGCAGTCCAACAGTGACTGCAGTACCAGACTTCTGTAAATTGACCATAACCTTCTGTACAAATGTCCAAATGATAAATGGTATCACTTTCTGAAAAGTAGATTCAAAGGGCTACAACTTTCATTTTTAGATCATCTCCAAATTTCTTATAGATCAAAAGATATAAGCTTTCGAAGTCAGACCATCGAACCTGCAGAATCCCCTTTCTGCGGCCGTAAGAGGATTTCTGCAGTCCGCATATTTCCTCTGCGGTCCGCAATTTTCCTTTAAGGTCCGCACATGAGGCTTTGCCTAAGCACTCCAAAATGTGCCCCCGCACTTCAACTATTCCCAGAACATCATGCGAGTGCCAAAATGCCCAAACTCGTTCAAAACTCACCCCGAAACACTCCCGAGCCACTCGGGACCCCATCCAAATATACCAACAAGTCCCAAAATATATCATGGACCTACTCAAGGCCTCAAATAACATATAACAACATCGAAACGACGAATCGTACCATAATTCAAACTTAGAAATGTTTAAACCTTTTGATTTCCAAAACTCGTGCCGAACCATATCAATTCAACTCAGAATGAACTCAAATTTTGCGTACAAGTCATAAATGACGTAACGAAGCTACTGAGATTTTCGGAACCACAATTCGAACCCGATATCATCAAAATCAACTCCCGGTCAAACTTATGAACATTCCAAACCTTCAAATTTCCAACTTTCGCCAATTGGTGTCGAAACCTTCTAGAAATATCCAAATGAAATTCCGGGCATACGCCCAAGTACAAAATCACCATCCGGACCTAACGGAATTATCAAAACTCCAATCCAAGGTCGAATACTAAAAAGCCAAACTTGGTCAACTCTTCCAACTTAAAGCTTCAAATATGAAATTCATTCTTCCGAACTAATTCCGAAACACCTGAAAACCAAAACTGACGATTCACACACGACATAATATATCATATGAAGCTATTCATGACTTCAAATAGTGGAAAGGAGCGTACATACTCTAAACGACCGGTCGGGTCATTACATTCTCTCCCACTTAAACATACGTTCGTCCTCGAACGTGCCAAGAGTTGTTCCTAAACCTTCAAATCTCTATTTCACCTTACCACGCACATACCCGGGGGTGATCCCAGGCCACCTTATTCCATATAGGCCTGACAACACAACACAATTGAAGATCATTACTTTAACCTTAGTCTTTAAAACTTAGAACCCAATTTCCAACATCCAGAATTTCTTACAAGACCCGAGTTCATATCTACACACTGTATAAGTTTGAACAAGCTGTATCAAGCCATAACCATAATCCCAGATATAATCACATAACATACTACACAACTCATATGCTCGCAGCACCATTCCCGATCATAGTAACTACTCAAAACTAACCCGGTATTGGTATTAAACCCCATGTCAGATAAAACCTCGTTCAAAACCTTTGTACACTGCCGATGATGAAAGAAACACTCAAAAACTCATAACCACTCATCAGATCAACTAGTCATGGAGCTCTCTCACCCTAACCAGAACCGTAATCACTTTCTAAGCCGACTTTCTATATCATCCTCCCAAATATACCACAATCAAATCCGATAGTACCCATTCTAGGTCCAATGACCTTATATTATCAACACAACTATTCCACACACATGCCACACCAATATATCTCAAGCCATAAACTGCGCAATTAATGCACCCAAAAATAGGAAATATCTCAAAGAAGAGAACCGCTTCGCAAGTTCAACAAGAACCACCAGAACCGCAATGCTATGAGCTCATCATATATAGTAGAACCACGACACACGAATCTAATAACGGTAACCAGCTCTCCTAGAGCTCACATTAACATCAATTGCACGGACAACTCACGTGCTATAGTATCAATATCTGGACCCGCACGGGCAACTCACGTGCCAATAATATCAATATATGGATCCGCACGGACAACTCACTTACCAATAACATAATCTGCCTGGCATGGTCACAGGTCTCCAGTCCAAGCATATCATACAAGAGCAATCTAATAAGTACACATGTATATGATAAATGAAATAAGATTCACATGCTCCTGGACTGGTATAAATAACACGCCATAAAGTAGGCATGTGCAAAGTGTGCTATCACAACTCAAATCGGCAAGTTAACGCCGAAATAGTAACTACCCAGTTTATTCAGGGAATTAGCCTCTTTGTAACCTCAAGTATAGCCCAGATAGTTCTCAACAAAGGTACGAATACGAGAAACGCTATAACTTTACGCTTAACAGTCAGATCTAGGCATATCATAGCCTAAGCATTCTTCCGAGTATGAATACTTGCCCTAGTGCCTGCACATGGGCTCAAACCTTACATATATACACACTCATAGCGCGTAGCTATCACAAACGATTAACGCAACTAGTGCCTCCACTGAGTTTAAATAAAACGCTCACCTCAAACAGGGCGCAACCCTAAAACAATATGCTTATGAGAACTCCCAGTCTCCAAATTCATACAACACATGAAACACCGTTAATGGTCCCAGCACAAGCACTCGAATGACTAACACATCTTTCATGCACGATCATCCCACGAGGAATGCTTCCATAATTCTTCCGTGCCACATAGCAATAATTGGAATTGTCACGACTCAAAATCTATTAAAGGTCATGATGGCGCCGGACACCGCTGTTAGGCAAGCCAAAAATAAATACTTAATTTGGTTCTCATTTTAATATTTTTGAAATCATATTTCCTTCAATTAAATAGTAAAAGATGGAATTTACAGAGTAAATAATAATATTTTCAACAATTTCAATACAGGACAACCCATAATCACCCCAAAACCCGGTGTCACAAGTGCATGAGCCTTAACTAGGAATGTAAAATAAAATACAATATCTGTCCGGAATATAAATTTGAACAGGAGAAATATAAATACTCTGAAGGAGACTCTGCTGGTTATGGATCGTAGTATAGAATGCAGCTCACCTAAGTCCCCGCAATAATCGCGCCTCTGCGCCCACAAGGCCACTGGACATATATGTACCTGCACAAAAATATACAACAAGTGTAGTATGAGTACGTAAATCAACGCGTACCCAGTAAGTATCCCGCCTAACCTCGAAGAAGTAGTGACGAGGGGTCGACTCCGACACATACTAAGGGCTAATAATAAAATACCGATATTATAATTAAGTGTGGATTGGATAGAACAGTTATAAACTCAATAACAAGAAGTAAGTAAACAATTCTTTTGTTAATAGGAACTTTTCAAATTTATTTCCGACATTTAACATTTTTGTATCTCAGGCTAATGAAAGCAATATCAATTATTCTCAATTCCAAAGATATATCATGCGCAAATTATGCCGAGGTCGTACGGCCCGATCCAAAATAAATATTTAAACTGTGCACTGTCGAGGGTCGAACGACGCGGACCATAGATGTATCTATCTGCTATTGAGGCATTCGGCCCGCTCCACAAAAGAGAAAACATATTAAACAACCAATTCAAGATTTATTAAGGGGCAAATATTCCAAACATTTCAAATTCTGATTTAACGGTCAAGTAAATGAAGTTTAAGCTTTTTGAAAATTCCTTTATCGAGTTTCTAAATGTTTTAAGCAATTAAATTAACAAGTAGGGCGCAAACATCGCAAGTACAATATAATATGGGTCCTAGACTACCCGGACATAAGCATAATAGTAGCTACGTACGGACTCTCGTCACTCGTGCATATGTAGCCCCCACAAATAGAAACACATAATGATTTGATTCACCTATGGGGTTAATTCTCCTCTTACAAGGTTAGAAAAGCGACTTACCTCGCTACAAAATTCTAAAGCCTTTCCAACAACTGAAACCAATGCCCCTCGCTACAAAACTAGTCAATAAAAATGCAAATCCATAAATATATACTCTAATACTCATTATAATTCAATTTTCAACAATTTTCAACTCCGCTCGAAAAGTCGATAAAAATCACACTCGGACCCACGTGCCCGGATTGTGAAATTCTTCGAAGATAAACATTACCCATGGAATCACGAACTCAAATATATAATTTATTCCAAATTCCATGTCCAATTTCGTGGTCAAAATCCAAAAATATAAATTTTTAGGTTTTCCTTCAAAATCCTAAACGTCCACAAATTTTCATGCCTAAATCTATGTATAAACCTTGTATGAAACTCACAACTAGTAGAAAGCACTTACCTCATGCTTGGTGATGAAAGTGGTGCTCCAAAATCGCTCCTAGGTCGGCTCCCATGGAGGAAAATGAAATGAAAATGGCCAAACTCCCGTTTTTAAAACCTCACTGCCCAGGCGACCTTCTTCGCGATCGCGGAAAGACCATCGCGATCGCGAAGGCCAAAGAAACACTGCCTCCAATTTCCTCTTCGCGTTTGCGTCATCTTGGTCGCATTCGCGAACATTTGAGACCCCCATCCTTCGCGTTTGCGTTCCGCCAGCCGCGTTCGCGAAGGCCAACTGCTCCAAGCCCCTCTCCCCCATCTCCTCTTTGCGTTCGCGGTTGGGCTTACGCATTCGCGAAGCACTGCCAGGCCCACCTATGCGTTCACAGGCCCCTCACCGCGTTTGCCTAGGGCAACAATCACCAGCCCAGGAATCCTTCTTCGCGATCGCGTCTCTTCCCCCGCGTTCGCGAAAGACAACACCAGCACCAGCAAACCAGCAATAACTTTTCATCCAAACTTGATCCGAAACCACCCCGAAAGTGACCTGAGGCCCCTGGGACCCCGTCAAATCACACTAACCTGTCCCATAACATAACAAAAACTTGCTCGAGGCCTCAAATCATATCAAACAACATCGAAATCATGAATCGCACCCCAATTCGAACTTATTGAACTTTAGAACTTCAAACTTCTACATTGGATGCCGAAACCTGTCAAATCACGTTCGATTGACCTCAGATTTTGCACACAAGTCATATTCAACATTATGGACCTAATCCAACTTCCGGAATCGGAATCCGACCCCGATATCAAAAAGTCCACTCCCGGTCAAACTTTCCAAAAACCTTCAAATTTCCATGTTTTGCCAAATGACCCTGAGATGACCTACGGAGCTCCAAATCCACTTACAGACGCGCCCCTAAGTCCAGAATCATCATACGGAGCTTTCCCAGGCTCGGACTCCCAATCGGACATCGATAATCATTGAAATGCACTTCAACCCAAATTTATGAAATCCTTCCAAAATGCCAATTTTCCACAATAGGCGCCGAAATGCTCTCGGGTCATCCAAAACCCGATCCGGACATATGCCCAAGTCCAAAATCATCATACGAACCTGTTGGAACCTTCCGAAATGAGAATTTGCTTTCTAAATCAACTCCGGATTTCCCAAAATTCAATTTCGACCACACGTACAAGTCATAATACCTGAAGTGAAACTACTCAAGGCCTCAAATCGCCGAACGACGTGCTAAAGCTCAAAACGTCTGGTCGGGTCGTTACATTCTCTCCCACTTAAACATACGTTCATCCTCGAACGTGCTAAGGACTACTATGAAGTTGTCGGAAATCACTGTATAATACCTTGTGCACCTACCCGTGCTACCATAACTCAGTTGAGCATATTAGCTCGAGCAAATCTAAAGATCCTCACTTTTAGTTAGGCAAATAAGCCTTAGAGCCAAATTCCAACATCCAAAATTCTCTACTAGGCCTGCTTCCAACATACGAACACCATTTCAAACACTACACGATGAACCAATACATGATTGTATACTCTCGCTGAATTCACACCATGCACTGTATTATTCACATGCACATAATAACTCCTCTGACAACAATAGCCGAAATCCCACGAATCTGATGCTCACGACACACCTCATGACACCTATAAGTCTTGTTCCAACTCTTGAAATGCCACGACAGAGAAGATGTGTAGAACTCATAGCCACCTACCGAATTACAATTTATGGAGTCTCTCCTCCCGACAAGAACCATTACCTTATTCTGGACTGAATAACAATATTTACTCTTTAATATGCTTCATATAAATTTGATCGCATTGATCCTAAGTCCAATAATCTTGTCTCACCCAATACAAGCTGCTCAGACAATAAGCTACCTCAGACATTCCAAAAGCCTCATATGATGACACGTTGTGCTAACAAGCTACAAACTCAAATGTGATACATAAGGAAAATGAACTCTAGAATAAACTACTCAACCCACGTAACTAATTTAAACAACCGAAAAGATGTTATGAACCTTCCTCAGGAAATGAAAAGTAAAACACACAATAATGGATATAGGAAACTGTACTCAACATCATACTCTTGCGGCGTGCAACCCGACCTACACATGATATCGTTGCGGCGTGCAACCCTATCCAATCATGATACCCGTGGCAGCGTGCCACCCGATCCAAACAACATACCCGTGACGGTGTGCCACCCGATCCACACATAATAATCTAAAGAAGACACACATCGAGCTGTAACGCTTATACTCACGAAATGGCCGAATCTCAACCATAAGCACACCAAGTGCATAATACAAATCCTGGGGAGACGGGTAGCATCATACGCTATAAAACTCAATTACAACTAAGGTGCGATATATGATCTGCATCTCGAGAGCCATCCTGCTCACATAACACCACCGCTACACGGGACCTCAAGACATTGTACAAATAATCAAGCCGTCTCACAACCCACATGGCACAATAGAGTATTACATGAAGTAGCTGATGACGAAAATAACATCCAACGCCCGAATACTCCTCCATAAGGAATGCTATGCTGAATGAACACACCTAGGCTGGTGTAGAGTACACATCCATATTTGGACCCATCAATGGACCCCAAACCGATTCTGATCATACCATGCTTCGGCAAATACCCTCTCAAGGATCCACAACGACCTTTTTCCCATGACACACAAGAACAACCGTCAAATCCGGAATAAACTTCCACAATTCACAACCAACTGAATAGAGCGCCTTTCAGGCCTAAACCCTCACATTAGCGATAGTACCAAATCTATATACTTGGTTTCAATCTTTAATAAATCAAGTGACTACATGTCACACTTATACAATCTTCCCGTGGGATATGCTCCCATGACTTTCCGCACTAGGTGACAAGTCTGCACATCCATACCACCGACCATAGTAATGCTGTAAAGCAAATCAAGAAGCCCCAAATCAGTATAGGACACTGATCTCAGGTGACGCTAAAGACAATACCAGCTTACTCTAAACATTTGAATTCTTCCCTTCTCATCCGAGCTCGTGACATTCTTGTCAACATTGAACCGCAACCTTGATCCTCAACTTCCAATTTCCCATGCCGCTCACTGCACCTAACATGCCAATATGTGAGAGTACCAGAATTCCATAATAACCTCCGATCCACTAATAGAATAAACACTTCATCATGTAGAAACTTTTTACTTAGCTCAATTCAGAAGAACCACTGCAACACGCAACTAAATTCCCAAACCGCAGAAAATACAACCTCATGTCGTGATTTAAACTGCCATAACTCTTCCGGAAATCACTTTACACAACAAAGCCATACGAATCGAATACCTCCCAAATCAACCAAGTTGTGGTGGAGCTCAAGCCTAAGTGTACAACCAAAAACTACATGTATAACTTCATGCTGGAGAAACTGGTCACTGTCATAACTATGCTGATTCAACCATTACCAACCGAGCCACTTCTTCTAATTTACTCGGGACTTGCCCTAGAAATAATAATAGCTCCATTCAAAACATCATGAATCCAAATCCGTACTCATCTTGAGTGACCTTATTTCATGAGACCACATTGTCTCCAAAACCCACGAACCATCTCATACCCTCATGCACATATTTGCATCTTCAACTGGTACACCCATTATGAAAATCCCTCTATGAATCTGAAGTCATTTTCTCCCATTCCTCCAATGCCACACCGCAGACCGAAGATAACGTAGAACACTCCAAGCCACTTTTCATAATCCACTGTACTGGCTCGAAATCCTTAGGCACCACATTTAAATTTTGAACCTACTAGGACCATTATTGAGAGTCACCCACTTTGACTTATTCCCAAATATAATCAAACTCCAAGGCCCTGCTGGCACATGAACACCCTCTCAAAGAAGCACCCGGCTGAATCACGTTCCTTGTAACTCACCTCTACACGAAGCATAAATCCCGAGTTTTCCCAAAGCCTGAACATGAATCGATAAGGCCAATTGTAGCACACATTCCTTAAATCCTTGGCTCAAATCACCACTGATGTTCTCTATTCTTAGTCGTAACAACCCACCAATATGTTGATAACCAGAAACCTCACAAGTAGACAACCACGCAATCCAATCGTAGGAGGTGGGGCTCTCCCACTTAGCTTGAAGCTACCATTACATAACCCTGGAACCTACCAGGATTCCTCCTTCCTTACTGACATGACCTCGCACAATCGACCCGCCAAATTCCTCGAAATCTTCCCGTTAACCATTTCATGAACGCTCTGAATCACTAGCCATATTTACATACTCGACCTCTTACCGGATAGCCAGTACAATTCTTCGTAGAAGCTTCATCAATACCACGCAACCGCTAACCTGCTCACAAGAGATAAACCACATGTGGGAACTCCATGCCGACATCATCCAATGCCGCTGCACTGGGTACAATTACTACGAAATCAGTAACCCATCCTAAGCCCGTGCTCATTCCCCAGCTGTACAAGTCCGTTCACTTCTCATGGACATCAATTAAAGGTGCGACAATACATCCCAATCCAAAGTCCTGTTGTATCCTTCTTCATATCAAGCAACTCCTTTATGTTGTATCCAACCTTGCTCCGTATAGCAGCCAATATTCCAAATTAAGCCCGTAGACCGAGTCACTTTCCTCCATGAATCCCAAATCACACTAAACTTTCTCAAGGCATGTAGTCATTCTACCACAGAACCCATATACTGCTCTACCACTCTCCCAGTTTGGTCAA
The DNA here is from genome assembly GCA_000715115.1 of Nicotiana otophora. NCBI lineage: Eukaryota > Viridiplantae > Streptophyta > Magnoliopsida > Solanales > Solanaceae > Nicotiana > Nicotiana otophora. Next base: position 41,790 of record AWOL01S0060982.1, read on the forward strand.
ACTCACTCCTTTAAGTAACTACTCGACTCATGTTTCTCACACTTGGCCTTCTAGAAGTTTATCCACTGCCAGACACCTCCCTCATGTCCTTCGTCATCCTTCGCTACCCAGTTGTTGCCTTAAGTCAAATCCATCTCTGCAGCACTTGAACCAATAGCTCGCTACCAACTTTAAACCCCTTCGAAGATCATTTTCCTCGAGCTGTCAACATTAGAAATACCTATTTAAATTCTGGAATTACTACACTCCGTTGTCTCTCACAACCGCTTCTCCATCACCATCTCATACTTCTCAGCCCCGAAGGTAAATTGATGAAGACCATGATGCCGACGAACCTTAACGCGTTCAACAAGGACGACGACACCACATCACAGATAAAAATTCCACCACGCTCGAAAATATCAAGTCCCGTTACTCCATCAACCCAAACCTGAACATTTATAGTCTGATTGCCTTTCCTCCGCCGGAAATAATATACCGAATCTCTGAATCATGCACTGAGTAAACCTCCTTCCATGTCATTCACTGCCTCAACGCATAGACAAGCATCCTACCATTACACAAACATTGTGCGATAACAACGCACGAATCATCATAACAATCAATGCCAAATCTCAAAACCATAGGTAATACTGATACTGAGCTGAAACGACAGAACGACCTTCCACAAGGCGACAACAATAGCCCAAAGCAAATACGCAGGGAGAAACATCCTACACCACATCTGTAGTATCATTTAAATTCCTCGATTCCCAATTTATAACAAGCGCTTCATGTCTCACAAGATTGAATAGGAAGGAAATGAAGGCATAAGCCTCAAAGGAATCAAATCGCACGATGAGGAATCAAGAAGGGAAGTGCTCCTAACAGTCCTGTAGCCTCTCGAAGATAAGTGCAGACGTCTCCGTACAGATCCACAAGACTCTACTAGACTCGCTCATGACTCGTGAGACCTAAGTGAACCTAGTGCTCTGATACCATGTTGTCACGACCCAAAATCCATTAAAGGTCGTGATGGCGCTGGACACCGTTGTCAGGCAAGCAAAAAATAAATACTTAATTTGGTTCTCATTTTAATATTTTTGAAATCATATTTCCTTCAATTCAATAGTAAAAGATGGAATTTGCAGAGTAAATAATAATATTTTTAATAATTTCAATACAAGACAACCCATAATCACCCCAAAACCCGGTGTCACAAGTGCATGAGCCTCAACTAGGAATGTAAAATAAAATACAACATTTGTCCGGAATACAAATTTGGACAGGAGAAATATAAATACTCTGAAGGAGACTCTGCTGGCTGTAGATCGTAGTATAGAATGCAGCTCACCTAAGTCCCCGCAATAACCGCGCCTCTGTGCCCACAAGGCCACTAGACATATATGTACCTGCACAAAAATATGCAGCAAGTGTAGTATAAGTACGTAAATTAACAAGTACCCAATAAGTATCCCGCCTAACCTCGAAAAAGTAGTGACGAGGGGTCGACTCCGACACTTACTAAAGGCTAATAATAAAATACCGATATTATAATTAAGCGTGAATTGTATAGAATGGCTGTAAATTCAATAACATGAAGTAAGCAAACAATTCTTTTGTTAATAGGAACTTTCCAAATTTATTTCCGTCATTTAAAATTTTTGTATCTCGGGCCAATGAAAGCAATATCAATTATTATCAATTCCAAAGATATACATGCGCAAATCATGCCAAGGTTGTACGGCCCGATCCAACATAAATATTTAAACTGTGCATTGCCGAGGGTCGAACGGCGCGAACCATAGATGCAGATATCTGCTACCGAGGCGTTCGTCCAGCTCCACAAAAGAGAAAACACATTAAACAATCAATTCAAGATTTATTAAGGGGCAAATATTCCAAAAATTTCAAATTCTCATTTAACGGTCAAGTAAATAAAGTTTAACCTTTTTGCAATTCCTTTATCGAGTTTCTAAATGTTTTAAACAATTAAATTAACAAGTAGGGCACAAACATCGCAAGTACAATATGATATGGGCCCTAGACTACCCGGACATAAGCATAATAGTAGCTACGCACGGACTCTCGTCATCTCGTGCGTACGTAGCCCCCACAAATAGAAACACATAATTATTTAATTCACCTATGGGGTTAATTCCCCTCTTACAAGGTTAGAAAGGAGACTTACCTCGCTCCGAAACTCCATAACCGGCTCCAAAGCCTTTCCAACAACTGAAACCAATGCCCATCGCTCCACAACTAGTCAATAAAGGTGCAAATCCATAAATATATACTCTAATACTTATTATAATTCAATTTTCAACAATTTCCAACTCCGCTCGAAAAGTCGATAAAAATCACCCTCGGGCCCACGTGCATGGATTCCAAAAATTGTCCAAGATAAACATTACCCATGGCATCACGAACTCAAATATATAATTTATTCCAAATTCCATGTCCCATTTCATGGTCAAAATCCAAAAATATAAATTTCTAGGTTTTCCTTCAAAATCCCAAATTTTCACAAATTTTCATGCCTAAATCTATGTATAAACCTTGTATGAAACCCACAACTAGTAGAAATCACTTACCTCATGCTTGGTAATGAAAATGGTGCTCCAAAATCGCTCCTAGATCGGCTCCCATGGAGGAAAATGAAATGAAAATGGCCAAACTCCCATTTTTAAACCTCACTGCCCAGGTGACCTTCTTCGCGATCGTAGAAAGACCATCGCGATCGCGAAGGCCAACATTTGAGACCACCACCCTTTGCGTTCGCATTCCACCAGCCGCGTTCGCGAAGGCCAACTACTCCAGGCCCCGCTCCCTCATCTCCTCTTCGCGTTCACAGTTCGGCCTCCGCATTCGCGAAGCACTGCCAGGCCCACCTACGCGTTCGCAGACCCCTCACCGCGTTCGCGTAGGGAAACAATCACCAGCCCAGGAATCCTTCTTCGCGATCGCACCTCTTCCCCTGCGTTCGCGAAAGACAACACCAGCACCAGCAAACCAGCAACAGTTTTTCATCCAAACTTGATCCGAAACCACCCTGAAATACACCCGAAACCCCCGGGACCCCGTCCAATCACACTAACCTGTCCCATAACATAACACAAACTTGCTCGAGGCCTCAAATCACATCAAACAATATCCAAATCATGAATCGCACCCCGATTCAAACTTAATGAACTTTAAAACTTCAAACTTCTACATTCGATGCCGAAACCCGTCAAATCACGTCCGATTGACCTCAAATTTTGCACACAAGTCACATTCGACATTATGGACCTACTCCAACTTCTAGAATCAGAATCCAACCCCGATATCAAAAAGTCCACTCCCGGTCACACTTTCCAAAAACCTTCAAATTTCCATTTTTCGCCAAATGACCCCGAAACGACCTACGGATCTCCAAATCCACTTTCGAACGCGCCCCTAAGTCTTGAATCACCATACAGAGCTATTACTAGGCTCAGAATCCCAATCGGACATCGATAATCATTGAAATGCACTTCAACCCAAATTTATGAAATCCTTCCAAAATGCCAACTTTCCACAATAGGCGCCGAAACGCTCCCGGGTCATCCAAAACCCGATCCGGACATACGCCCAAGTCCAAAATCATCATACGGACCTGTTGGAAGCTTTAAATCTCGATTCCGAGGTCGTTTACTCAAAATCACACCTTAGAAAATTCTTCCAACTTAAAGCTTCCGAAATTAGAATTTTCTTTCTAAATCAACTCCGGATTTCCCGAAATATAATTCTGACCACACGTACAAGTCATAATACCTGAAGTGAAACTACTCAAGGCCTCAAACCACCGAACAACGTGCTAAAGCTCAAAACGACCGGTCGGGTCGTTACAGGAATATCACCAGTCCATAAACCAGGTGAATACCGCAATACCGATGAATATCCGTAAGGCAAAACATAATGCGCCTTTTGAAATACGCACCCTTCTCAGGGATTACCGAGCAGTTATAACATTCATCTAAATATCTGAAACTGACCATTCTGTCCAAAAGTTTTGACCTTCCCTTCAAGAATGCACTGCCACCTTGTACATGTAAATCTTAATCCCGCACAACACACCACATCTGTCATGCCATCATGTGACAAGAACAAGAATCTCATTATCAACTCTGGGTAACCAGCAAATTACATACCCAGTCAGTTAGAAACGTTCCTCTTGCTTCCTTCTTGGAGGAAATCACCATACATAACACGTTTCCCACATCGTTAGAAAATATCGGGTTCAAACCATGGTAGAAACCATCAAGAACACTTTGAAATCCATTTGCACATGACCAAGCTATCAGAACTGAATCCTTCTAACTCGACCAAGGCACGCAGGTCACCAAACCCAAGAATATTACCACTAAAACATCTGTAAAGCCTCACCACATCATAATTACCTCCCATAAATACCACAACCAAAACACCCACTCTGAAAATACCTTATGTGAATTTAAAATTGTTCCTTTTACCTTTCTTATACTGGAAAATTCATAGTCATATAGAATTACCGCAAGTCCCGACACCATCCAATGTAAATAACCGATTCTAGTGATGTATAAAATTCGAAAACTTTTCAATTGCCACTTATACATTTTGAATCCATTAGAACCTTCTCGAGAGTCATCCACTCTTCCCAAATCAAAATTGTACCGCCCAAACGGGCCGAAGGACACGTGCCCATTAGCACAACAACGCTCAAAGAAGTAACCATGCTTTAGCACCACCAATCAAATTCATATTCCATGCGCACTACATCCTTCAAATAACAACTTATCATTGATTGTCAAATTTTTATAAAGTGCAATTTAACCCGTATTCAGGAATATCCTTGCTCGAGTCATCCCCGATCTCAACCTCTGCAGTCATAACTGATCCATAAGTATGTCTCAAACCAAAACTAAAATTTAACATATAATCATGAAATTAAACCGTCAGCAGCAGGTTCCCCCACTTGGCTCAAAGCCATAGATCATGACATTCAATAACTGACAATACCCATACCATAAATATTTAAACTATGCATTGCCGAGGGTCGAACGACGCGAACCATAGATGCATCTAACTGCTACCGAGGCGTTCGGCCTACTCCACAAAAGAGAAAACACATTAAACAACCAATTCTAGATTTATTAAGGGGCAAATATTCCAAAAATTTCAAATTCTCATTTAACGGTCAAGTAAATGAAGTTTAACCTTTTTTCAATTCCTTTATCGAGTTTCTAAATGTTTTAAACAATTAAATTAACAAGTAGGGCGCAAACATCGCAAGTACATTATGATATGGGCCCTAGACTACCCGGACATAAGCATAATAGTAGCTACGCACGGACTCTCGTCATCTCGTGCATACGTAGCTCCCACAAATAGAAACACATAATTATTTGATTCACCTATGGGGTTAATTCCCCTCTTACAAGGTTAGAAAGGAGACTTACCTCGCTCCGAAACTCCATAACCGGCTCCAAAGCCTTTCCAACAACTGAAACCAATGCCCATCGCTCCAAAACTAGTCAATAAAGGTGCAAATCCATAAATATATACTCTAATACTCATAATAATTAAATTTTCAATAATTTCCAACTCCGCTCGAAAAGTTGATAAAAATCACCCTCGGGCCCACGTGCACGGATTTCGAAATTTTTCGAAGATAAAATTTACCCACGACATCACGAACTCAAATATATAATTTATTCCAAATTCCATGTCCAATTTCGTGGTCAAACTCCAAAAATATAAATTTCTAGGTTTTCCTTTAAAAGCCCAAATTTCCACAAATTTTCATGCCTTAATCTATGTATAAACCTTGTATGAAACTCACAACTAGTAGAAATCACTTACCACATGCTTAGTGATGAAAATGGTGCTCCAAAATTGCTCCTAGGTCGGTTCCCATGGAGGAAAATGAAATGGAAATGGCCAAACTCCCATTTTTAAAACCTCACTGCCCAGGCGATCTTCTTCGCGATCGCGGAAAGACCATCGCACTCGCGAAGGCCAAAAAAACACTGCCTCCAATTTCCTCTTCGCGTTCGCGTCATCTTGGTCGTGTTCGCGAACATTGGAGACCACCACCCTTTGCGTTCGCGTTCCACCAGCCTCGTTAGCGAAGGCCAACTGCTCCAGGCCCCGCTCCCTCATCTCCTCTTCGCATTCACGGTTGGGCCTCCGCGTTCGCGAAGCACTGCCAGGCCCACCTACGCGTTCGCAGACCCCTCACCGCGTTCGCGTAGGGAAAACATAACCAGCCCAGGAATCCTTTTTCGCGATCGCGGCTCTTCCCCCACATTCGCGAAAGACAACACCAGCACCAGCAAACCAGCAGCAACTTTTCATCCAAACTCGATCCGAAATACACCCGAAGCCCCCGGGACCCCGTCCAATTACACTAACCTGTCCCATAACATAACACAAACTTGCTCGAGGCCTCAAATCACATCAAACAACATCGAAATTATAAATCGCACCCCGATTCAAACTTAATGAACTTTAAAACTTCAAACTTCTACATTCGATGCCGAAACCCATCAAATCACGTCCGATTGACCTCAAACTTTGCACACAAGTCACATTCGACATTATGGACCTACTCCAACTTCTAGAATCGGAATTCAACCCCGATATCAAAAAGACCACTCCCGGTCAAACTTTCCAAAAACCTTCAAATTTCCAGTTTTCGCCAAATGACCCCGAAACGACCTACGGACCTCCAAATCCACTTCCGAATGCGCCACTAAGTCCAGAATCACCATACGGAGCTATTACTAGGCTCCAAATCCCAATCGGACATCGATAATCATTGAAATGCACTTCAACCCAAATTTATGAAATCCTTCCAAAATGCCAACTTTTCACAATAGGCGCCGAAACGCTCCCGGGTCATCCAAAACTCGATCCGGATATATGCCCAAGTCCAAAATCATCATACGAACCTGTTGGAAGCTTTAAATCTCGATTTCGAGGTCGTTTACTCAAAATCACACCTTAGTAAATTCTTCCAACTTAAAGCTTCTGAAATTAGAATTTGCTTTCTAAATCAACTCCGGATTTCTCGAAATTTAATTCCGACCACACGTACAAGTCATAATACCTGAAGTGAAACTACTCAAGGCCTCAAACTGCCGAACGACGTGCTAAAGCTCAAAACGACCGGTCGGGTCATTACAGGAATATCAGCAGTCCATCAACCAGGTGAATACCGCAATACCAATGCATATCCGTAAATCAAAACACAATGCGCCTTTTGAAATGCGCACCCTTCTCAGGGATTACCGAGCAGTTATAACATTTATTTAAATATCTGAAACTGACCATTCTGTCTAGAATTGGTGACCTTCCCTTCAAGAATGAACTGCCACATTGTACATGTAAATCTTAATCCCGCACAACACACCACATCTATCATGCCATCATGTGACAAGCACAAGAATCTCATTATCAACTTTGGGTAACTAGCAAATTACATACCTGGTCAGTTAGAAACCTTCCTCTTGCTTCCTTCTTGGAGGAAATCACCATACATAACACATTTCCCACATCGTTAGAAAATATTCGGTTCAAACCATGGTAGAAACCATCAAAAACACTTTGAAATCCATTTGCACATGACCAAGCTATCAGAACTGAATCCCTCTAACTCGACCAAGGCACGCAGGTCACCAAACCCGAGAATATTACCACCAAAACATCTGTACAGCCTCACCACATCATAATTACCTCCTATAAATACCACAACCGAAACACCCACTCTGAAAATACCTTCTGTGAATTTAAAATTATTCCTTTTACCTTTCTTATACTGGAAAATAGAATCCATAGTCATACAGAATTACCGCAAGTTCCGACACCATCAAATGTAAATAACCGATTCTAGTGATGTATAAAATTCGAAATATTTTCAATTGCCACATATACATTTTGAATCCATTAGAACCACCCTCTTGAGAGTCATCCACTCTTCCCAAATCTAAATTGTACCGCCCAAACGGGCCGAAGGACACGTGCCCATTAGCACAACGCTCAAAGAAGTAACCATGCTTTAACACCACCAATCAAATTCATACTCCATGCGCACTACATCCTTCAAATAACAACTTATCATTCCATGATTGTCATAATTTTATAAAGTGCAATGTAACCCATATTCAGGAATATCCTTGCTCGAGTCATCCCCGATCTCAACCTCTGTTGTCATAACTGATCCACAAGTATGTCTCAAACTAAAACTAAAATTTAACATATAATCATGAAATTAAACCGTCAGCAGCAGGTTCCCCCACTTGGCTCAAAGCCATAGATCATGACATTCAATAACTGACAATACCCATACCATAAATATTTAAACTGTGCATTGCCGAGGGTCGAACTGTTACAACCCATGTTTTCGTACATACGAGTCGTCATAAGTCAATTGATGTAAGCTCAAAAATGAAATCATATTTGAAAAGTTTGCAAAGTAAGTTAATCATATTACCTCGTAGGTTACAAATATTGAAGATCATGAACAACAAGTACAAAGATGGTTGGAAGTTTCAGAAGCTAAAGGAATTGAAAACAAATAATGTTTCGTCGAAAGTCGACAAATTGGGAATGTTATAACATGTACTTTTGGAGTGA
>AWOL01S0060986.1:0-14263 GCA_000715115.1 Nicotiana otophora
GGGCGTGACACATAGCATGAGTACACTAAAACGGTACCCAGTAAGTGCCAAGCCTAACCTCGGTAGAGTAATGATGAGGTCAGGTCAAGGCCCAGGTGGAACAAATAAGAAACTAAACAGGTATATAATATTGTAATAATGATAACAATAGAAATAAGACAATAGAGAAATATACGGAGAATAGCTACACTAAACTAAGGCAAATAATGCATCACGGAAGAAAATAAGGAATGCTATGACACGGAACAAAGCAACAAAACACAAGTGAAGTAATAGAAAAGTATCAACAAGAATCACTACTGAGGTACCACCTCATAGTGTCAAATCACAAAACATTTCACAATCTTTCCTTATATAACCGCGGGAGCCTTGCATTTATTTTTGAAAATCGTTTTTCCTGAAATAGCTTCCGGTGTTTTAGCCCACCTTATCACACTGCGTGGCTTCAAGTAGTCCCCCTACTAGAAACACGCGTATCAAGCCCACCTTATATCACCGCATGCGTTTCAACCCCAATCCTTATACCACTGCATACGTATCAATATCACAACGTATTACAAGTCGCACCTCAAGTGCCCAATATCACAACTTGCCAAAGAAGTCAACAATAAGGGTGTTTCACAATAAATAGCCCATGGCTCAATCACAATATACACAAGTGTATCAACAATAACAACCGGAAGTGAATAACTCAATAAGAATAGTATTTCACAACTTAACAACTTTGCCTCAATGTGAATCATGGCCTTTATAACTCAATACCAATTTCAACAACAAGATATTCCAAGAATAACAATTTCAAATAAGGAACTCAACGGTTAAATAATGACTAAGTAATAGAGAAAACAATAATTTCAACTAGGCATATAAAGGAAAATGACAAGTAAGAGGTAAGGCAAGTAAAGCATGTAAAGATAGATTAAAGATGATGAATATAACATATTATGGTAACTCAATTAAAGTCATTAAAAGAATCTGCATAGCTATAACCGGCCAATTACCATATTTAGCCCGTGTACACAATCGTCACCTTGCGTACACGGCTTCCACACATCACAATTAACACAAAACAACACCAATCCTAAGGGGTAATTTCTCTATACAAAGTTAGGCAAGGCACTTACCTCAAAACACGCAACTCAATCCACTAGTAAGCCTTTCCATCGATTATCCAACTTCGAACGACTTGAATATAGTCAAAACAACTTCATACCATAAATATAAACTATAAGAAACTATTCCGAACAATAAAGTTACGATCTTTAAAGAGAAACAAAAAGTCAACCCCAGACTTGCATCTCGGAACCTGACCAAAATTACAAAATCTGAACACCCATCGGAATGAGTCCAACCATACAAGAATTACTCAAATCCGACTTCAAATCATTTTTCAAATCCACAAAATTTAGCCTAAGAGTTTTTCACAAATTTTCCCAAGATTGCCAACTCGACTCACTAATTAAATGATGAAAATAATAATGAATTTGTGTAATATAGCCAAAACTGAGTTAGAATCACTTACCCTGATGAAGTTTTTGAAAAACTCACAAACAATCTTCACAAACCGAGATCTCTAGGTAAAAAAATAAATAATAAAATCAAACCTCAAAGGTCTCTATTTCTACCCAGTTAATTCGCATCTGCGAACCCATAGCCGTATCTGCGGCTCCGCACCTGCGGAATTTCTATCGCATGTGCGGTTCTCACTAAGCCCAGCATCCTCCGCTTCTGCGGACTAAATGCGCATCTGAACTTTCGTTTCTGCGGATATGGGAGCGCTTATGTGCACTCGCTCCTGCGGGCAACACCCGTTTCTGCGACAATTGACCTAGCTGGCCTAGCCCGTATCTGGGACCAGTTCCTCCGCACCTGCGGACCCATTCCTAGGCAGCCCTTTCCGCTTCTGCGCTCCATCACGCGCACCAGTGAGTCCGCATCTGCGGCCAATCCCTCCGCAGGTGCGATGACACAAGATGGGCTGGAGATTCAACAACAATGACTAAGTCCAATTTGGTTCCGAATTCAATCCGAATCACACCCGGGGTACACGGGACCCCCATTCGAATATACCAACAAGTTCCAAAACACATAACGGACTTAATCGAGGCCAAACATCACATCAAAAACATCGATTCAGTAAATCGCAACCCAATTCAAGCATATTGAAATTGTGAACATCCGACTTTCAAAACTAACTCTGAATCATATCAAATCAACTCCGATTGACCTCACATTTTTCCCACAAGTCATAAATAACATGATAGACTTATTCCAACTTCCAAAATAGGAATCCGACCCCGATATGAATAAAGTTAACTCCCGGTCAAACTTCTCAACCTTTCAAACCTTCAACTTTCTAACTTTCGCCAATTCAAGCCGAAACAACCTGCGAACCTCCAAATCAACATCCAGACATGCTACTAATTCCAAAATCACCATACGAAGCTATTGGAATCGTCAAAACTCCATTTCGGAGTCGTCTACACAAAACTCAAACTACGATCAACTCTTTCTACTTAAGCCTCCAACTTAGGGACTATATTTCCCATTTCACTCTGAAACTCACTCGCAACCAAAACCAAACACCCTGAAAAGTAACATAACCATAATACAACATAGATGACGAAATAAATAGGGCATCAGGGCTAAAATATTCAAAACGATCAGCCGGGTCGTTCCACAAATAGGGGCAATCGGATGACAACTAAAATAATCAAATCGCTCCAAATGCACGGACTTACAACAAGAATTACCCCGAGGCACCACATGTCATAAACCATAACTCATGGATCACAATTTCCAAATCTTACACATATGGCACCTCGTGCCCACAATAACTATCACCTTCGCACGGCAAAGACCACGTGCTGCCATGTACTTTGCAACCGTGATAAATATTAATTTAGATGAACAAAAGATATATTTAAACACCATAAAACTTAATGACAATCTTGAATAAAGTAAGGTGTCAAATGAAATAATGAGTTTATTTTAGAAATCAAGTAAAGTAAAATAATATACAATTTGTACGAAATAGAGTATAAGATGGGTTTAGTTTGAAAATCAATAAAACTGAGTCAAAGAATCATTTTTAAACAAAACAAAAGTTAAATTAACAAATTAAATATAGAATTCGTTAAGGAAACATATGATAACAACTTTAAGTAAGGTAAATATCTAACAGGGTGATGAGTATAATTTTAGAACCCAATTATAGTGAAAGTGCGATAACCATTTAGAATAATAAGGCACCGAGTGAGATAACGAGTTCTATCTTATAAGGCACATAGAATAAAGCATGTTAACAATTCTTTCATTTAAACCATTATGTTACCAACAACTCAACATAATATGATATAGTGACTGCACAGAATTAAATAATAATAACAGGGAAAGAAAATAGGAAATAAAAGTAAAGCAGTTAGTTTATGAAAATAAATTCAAACCTCGCTATCAGAAAGCCAGAATAACAAACCTCGTAATCGCATATAAAAATACTGAAACTAAAACAACAAAAATAACCAGTACAACACACAAAATCCATTGTGGCGCGCAAACCGCTCCTACCGTATCATCATTATTCAACATCATAATCCTCCCATAATCAACTATATTATCATTTATCAATATCAATTATTTCGTACACAAATAGTTGCGGCGCATAATCTGATCCCACCATATCATTATTTATACATATGATAATCCTCCCTTATCCCACCATTTCAATTTATTATCCTTCAATTCTCGTTGCGGCGTGCAACCCGATCCACAAATAATTTCAATAAACATAAACAATCCAATAACTCAATTTAAACGAATTTCTACAATCAAAGGGTATGAGTGCAAAGCAATAAAGGAACCACGTAATAATCAAAGGAATGCAACAAATATTACAAAAAACAACAAGACAAGTAAAGCACGTGACAATTAAGGTGTGTAAGTAAAATAGCTAAGGCAAGTAGCCAATAAGCACGAAGTCATGGAAGGGACAAACAATTCAATATTTCCACAACAAATATCCCATGGCTCAACCACAATGTGTACAAGAATTTCAACAATAACAAAATCAATAGGAATGCTCAACGAGTAAAGGTATCTATACAATTAACAACTTTGCCTCAGTGTGACAATGACTATTACAACTTCAACACCAATAACTCAACAAGATGATATTCCACGAAATAACAACTTCAATTAAACGTGGTTCAACAATTAAGTGGTAACAAGACAATAAGGAAGGCAATAACTTCAACTAAAGCATATAAGAGAAAAATAAGAAGTAAGAGGTAGAACAAGTGCTAACATCATCAAATAGAGCATGTATAAGTAGATTAACAATGAGAGATATAACATGTTATGACAATTCAATTAAAGGCATGAAAAGAGTCTAGATAATCTACACCGATCAAATAATATATATAGCCCATGTACTCACTCGTCATATTGCGTACACGACTTTCATATAACATAAATAGCACAATCAACCCAAATCCTAAGGGGTAGTTTCCCCCATACAAAGTTAGGCAAGATACTTACCTCAACTAGGCCAACTCAACCTTCCAAAATAGCCTTTCCCCTAAAATTCTCATCCACACTGCTAAAATCTAACCAAAAATGACTTAATGACATCAAACAATGCAAGAGAAACCAATTATAATAAATAAAGCTATGATCTACCAACATGTCCGCATCCTTAGTCTGGACAATACCTCGAGACAGTGATCGCGTATCTATGGCCCCCTCATAGCCCGTCCGTAACATTACAAACTATCGCAACATAGCTGATACCGAGCGTGAAACATCATATACGAGTGGATGTAAAGGGATATAAGATATATACTTCAAGCTGAATCAATGCCGCACGATAAGGAATAAAGGGAATGGTTCCTAATTGTCCCTAACCTCTCGAATATAAGTATAGATCTCTCCATACCAATTCGCAAGACTCTATTAAACTTGCTTATGAATCGTAACGCCTATGAACCTAGAGCTCTAATATCTACTTGTCATGACCAAAATTTCCCACCATAGGATGCCGTGAAGGCACATAGTCTCTAAGACTAGGTAACCCTAACACATGCTGATTTAGTAACAGAATTGAACTATTAAATCATTTATCATAAACCATTAAATGACATACATAGCCGCAAGCGGCCAATAGTTATACATTTCCCAAAATTGGTATTATGGAGTCATAAGCACTACTAAAACACACTAGAATTTCTAAACACAATACTGGTTTGCATTATAATTTAACAGTAGCATAATGGAGTAAGATGGTGACTCTGAGGCTTGCGAACGTCAAGCAGGTATACCTTGAAGTCTCCCGTCGCACAAACGCAACTCTCAACAACACAATCGAAATACCCGGATCTGCACAAAAGTGTGCAGAAGTATAACATTAGTACACCACAACAGTATCCAGTAAGTATCAAGCCTAACCTTGGTAGAGTAGTGATGAGGCTAGGCCAAGAAACCTACTAGGCATAGAAACCTGTTCAAGATGTACATAAGCTAGCAATGGAAAGAACATCAATGTAAGACCAATGGCAACCAACAATGAAGTAATAGAAACATAAATGGCAGCAAGTAGTAAACGAATAATAAAGAAACATCATAATCAGAACATCGATGAGATATAAATGAACTCAAATAAGGACAAACGAATGACAACTCAAATAATCAAATCGCTCCCAACACATGTACTTACAACAAGAACTACCTCGAGGCAGCACACCTCATAAACCACAAGTCATGGACCACAATTTTCAAATCTTACACATATGGCACCTCATGCCCACAATAACAATCACCTTCGCACGATAAAGCCCGCGTGCTACCATGTACTTTACAATCGTGATATATATTAATTTAGATGAGAAAAGGATATATTTAAACACCATAACACCTAATAACAATCTTGAATAAAGTAAGGCGTCAAATGAAATAATGATTTTATTTTAGAAATCAAGTAAAGTAAAATAATATACAATTTGTACGAAACAGAGTATAAGATGGGTTTGGTTTAGAAATCCATAAAGTTGAGTAAAAGTATCATTTTTAAACAAAACAAAACATAAGTTAAATTAACGAATTAAATATAGAATTTGTTAAGGGAAAACATGATACAAATTTTAAGGTAAACATCTAATAGGGTGATGAGTATAATTTGAGAACCCAATTATAGTGAAAGTGTGATAACCATTTAGAATAATAAGGCACTGAGTGAGATAACGAGTTCCATCTTAAGAGGCACGTAGAATAAAGCATGTTAATAATTATTTTATTTAAACCATTATGTTACCAACAACTCAACAGAATATGATATAGTGACTCCACGCAATTAAATTATAATATCAAGGAAAGAAAATAGGAAATTAAAGTAAGACAGTTAGTTTATGAAAATGAGTTCAAACCTCACTATCAGAAAGCCCAGAATAACAAACCTCGTAATCACATATAAAAATGCTGAAACTAACACAACAACAACAACCAATACAACATACACAATCCGTTGCTGCACTCAACCCGATCCCATTGTATCATCAATATTCAACATCATAATCCTCATATAATCTACCATATTATCATTTATCAATATCGATTATTAAATACACAAACAGTTGCGGTGCATAACCTGATCCCACCATATCATTATTTATCAATATCATAATCCTTCCTTATTCTACCATTTCAATTTATTATCCTTCAATTCTCATTGTGGCGTGCAATCCGATCCACAAATAATTTCAATAAACATAAACAATCTAATAACTCAATTTATAAGAATTTCTACAATCAAAAGGTATAAGTGCAAGGCAATAAAGGAACCAAATAAAATTCAAAGGAATGCAACAAATACTACAAAAACAACAGTACAAGTAAAGCACGTGACAATTAACGTGTGCAAGCAAAATAGTTAAGGCAAGTATCAAATAAGCACAGAGTCATGGAAGGGAAAAACAATTCAATATTTTCACAAACAATAGCCCATGGCTCAACCACAATGTGTACAAGAATTTCAACAATAACAAAATGAATGGGAATGCCCAACAAGGAAAGGTATCTCAACAATTAACAACTTCGCCTCAATGTGATAACCGCTATTACAACTTCAACACCAATACCTCAACAAGATGATATTCCACGAAATACGAAATTCAATTAAAAGTGATTCAATAATTAAGAGGCAACAAGACAATAAGGAAGGTAATAACTTCAACTAAAACATATAAGAGAAAAATAATAAGTAAAAGGTAGAACAAGTGCTAACAACGTCAAATAGAGCATGTATGAGTAGATTGACAATGAGAGATATAACATGTTATGCCAATTCAATTGAAGACATGGAAAGAGTCTAAATAATCTAAACCAGTCAAATACCACATATAGCCCATGCACTCACTCGTCACCTTGCGTACATGACTTTCACATAACACAAATAGCAGAATCAACCCAAATTGTAAGGGGTAGTTTACCCCACACAAAGTTAGGCAAGATACTTACCTCAACTAGACCAACTCAACCCTCATAAATAGCTTTTCCCCTAAAATTTGCCTCCACACGGCTCAAATCAAAATAACCTAATAACATCAAACAATGCAAGAGAAACCAATTACAATAAATAAAACTATGATCTTTACATTTTTTCCAAAAAGTCAACAAACGTCAACGTCGGGCCCGCCTTGGATTCCGAATCCAAGCTAACCCATGCGAAGCCCGAACCAATACAAGCTAACACAAATAAAAACTGATTCAATCGGACTCCGATTGTTCAACCAATTCGCCAATATATCGCTCTTGGGTGTTCATAACCCAAGAGTCCAACCCAAAACTCTCCAAATTCGAATATGTTGTTCTCCTAATATAGGAAAGTCCCCAAAAGGAATCGAGAAATAAACGCCTCTAACTCAATTTCAATATTTAATATTTAGGACATAACCCTAGGTCTTGATTTAAAGAATTAAGTGGGTTTTTAATTAAAATCATGGATTAAAGCTTAAACCAAGGGAATGAATCAAAGGAAAATACTTAGGTTATGATTTAGACCTTACCCCATGGAAGAAACTTGAAGCACATACTTGAATTCTCCCAATCCCAAACTTTCAAAATGAGAAAAACTCAAACAACATTAATAGCCAAAAATGCCCAATAATTCAACCTTGTTTCTTGCGCCAAATGATCCAGCAACTCCCTTTTGTTGCTTCCAATGGATTCCTCACGAGATTCCAGTCAGGTTAGGATTTTGAATCACTCCATTTGACCTTATAATGAAGGAGATATGGTGGTTTTAATATTTTGAAATAGTGCAGATTTTTAAATACGAATTCAGTAGCAATTTCGTAATTAATCTGAAAAATCTAGCAAACCAATTCTTTGTAAAATGACCATAACTTTCTCATACGATGTCAAAACTTGATGATTTCAGTTGCTATGGTTCCAAAATTATGATACGTATATAATGGCTTAGTTGAAATACGAATCAAAGGTTGTTTGCTCAATATGGTAACCTTTATGCTCAAATCGACGTCTAAATCGAAAACAATCACCATACAACCCAAACTTATCCAAAACTTATCGGAATTTAACCAAACTATGTGAACATGTCCAAAATCATCATACAAACTTATTAGAATAATTAAAATACGATTCTGAGTCCGTTTATCCAAAATTCAAACCTTGGTCAACTGCTATAACTTAAAGCTTCTAAAACGAGAATAATTCTTCCAAATCAATCACGAACCACTCGAAAACTGAAATCAACCATACATGCAAGGCATAATACATAATATGAAGCTACTCAAAGTCTCAAACTGTCACGACCCAAAAATCTAACTAGTCGTGATGGCACATAACCCAACCCGCTAGGTAAGCCAATTAACAATCCAACTCAAATAAGATCTACTAAGAGAAATAATGATAATATAACTGAACTTTCATACAAAAATTTTCCAATGACTAGTAGTACAAATCATGAGCTTCTAAGATTTAGAGTTTACAAAGCTAGTTTGAAATGCACAGATTTTTTTTTTTATAAATCTAAAGCTAACATGAAAAAAGGTAGCTACAACCAGATCACAGGTTTATCTTCAAGCCAGCTTCCACCATACATAGCAATATTAACTCCAAGATCTGCATGCAAGGTGCAAAAGTGTAGGACGAGTACAACCGATCCCATGTACTCAAGATGTAACAGACCTAACCTTAGGTTGAAAGTAGTGACGAGCTTGGACAACGGTCAGAGTCCAACACCAATAGCCAAGAACAACTCGTAATAATAAGATAAATGCAACACAACCAATAACTCAAAGATATGATGCTTAGCTCATTCATAGTTACGGAAAATAAGCATGTTTTCAAGTATAACAGTAAAACCCAAATCTTTCACCGAAATCACCAAAATATAAGTAAATCTGAAAATTGTGATTTTTCCCAAAAATTCTAAAAAACAGATAAGATATTTCATTCTTAGATAGCATGAGGAACGTACATCTCTATGCCTACATGTCAATGTGCATGTGAAGTCATGAATGCCATGAAATCGTGTAGGATGAGGAAATGCATCTCTATGCCTACATGCCAAGTATGCATGTCAAATGTAATGCACCACAGTGATAAAATCATGTACTCACACTCTCAGAGTACTCAATCTCACCGTCTTACACTCAATCACTTGGTACTCACAATCACTCGGCATGCTCAATCACTCGTCACTCAGCACTCGACACTCGGCGATTAGAACTCGGCACTCGGTACCTATTCTCACTACTGGTATGTCAGACTACAGAGGGGCGGATCCTTCCCAATCACTAATATAAGCCAACATGACATGCTACAGCATGCAGCCCGATCCCAACATGAATTAATAAAGCCTGTTATGACGCATAGCCCGATCCTATAAATATCACTCACAATCTGGCCCTCGACCACACTCAGCCATCTATCTCTCCAGTCTCTCGGGCTCCCAAAATCTCATGCTAATCAACCCAAACAATGATAACAGATGTAGCAATAAATGATAACAGAAACTGAGATATGATATGCAAATGAATGAATATGACTTAGTATTTAATTGCAATTTAAGCGAATAACTCAACAGTAGAAATGACCTCAACACGTCCCAACCGAATAAGCATATAGCCTAAACATGGTTTTCTAACATGGATCACAGCTCAATTACTCTAGCACATAGAAATTTCATGGAATAAAACAAGATTAGGTAACTACACACATAATCAACCGAGTCATAATTTACATGGTGCACGCCCGCATACCCGTCACCTAACATGTGTATCATTTCAACACCAAGCACATAACACNGTAACACATAATCAACCGAGTCATAATTTATATGGTGCACGCCCGCATACCCGTCACCTAACATGTGTATCATTTCAACACCAAGCACATAACACGTATGTTCAGGGATTTTAACCCTCAACACCAAGTTTAGAAGTGTTATTTACCTCGAACAAGCCGAATCCAATACCGAGCAAGCCAAACAATACTCCAACGAATGCCACCCCGTGTGTACCGACTTCCGAATGGCTCGAAACTAGCCAAAAGAAACTCAAGAACTTCAAATAATGCCAATGGAAACAAACTCAATCGATAAAGGCGGAATCTTTAATCAAAAGACCAAAGTCAACCATAAAGTCAAACCCAGGCGTGCACATCGAAATCCAAAGAAACTCATAAAATTTGACAACCCATTCACTTACGAGTCCAGCCATTCTAGTTTCACTCAAATCCGACTCTGAATCGATGTTCAAAACTCAAAACATTACTTTATGAAATTTTAGACAAACCCCCCTAAATTTCACTTTTAAATCATCAATTAAATGCCAAAAATGAAGATGAATTCATGAAATATAACCAAAATGGAGTATAAAATACTTAACCTAATCCATGTGGTGAAAATCGCCTCAAAAATTGCCAAATTCCGAGCTCTTCAACTCAAAATATGACCAAATGAACAAACGCTTGATATTATATGCTTCTGCCCAGCCGTTCTACCTCGTTTCTTATACCAAACAATCCTAAAAATCACTTTTGATGCCTTCAATGCATTTCTGGTGAAATTCTAGTCAAGTTAGGCTTTTGAATCAGTCCATTTGTCCTTATAATGAAGGAGATATATTGGTTTCAATATTGGGAAATAATGCAAATTTTTAAATACGAATTCAGTGATATTTTCGTAATTAATCTGAAAAATCTGGCAACCCAATTCTTAGAAAAATGATCATAAATTCCTCAAACGATGTCGAAATTCGATGATTCTAGTTGCTATGGTTCCAAAATAACGATATGTATATAATGGTTTAGTCAAAACACGAATCAAAGGCAATTTGCTCAATATGGTAACCTTTATACTCAAATCGATGTCGAAACCGAAAACAATCACCATACAAAACAAACTTATCCAAAACTCATTGGAATTTAACCAAACTTTGTGGACATGTCCAAATTCATCATACAAACGTATTGGAATGATTAAAACCCGATTCCGAGTCCTTTTACGCAAAAGTCAAACCTTGTAAAATCTTCCAACTTAAAGCTTCTAAAACGAGAATCATTCTTCCAAATCAATCCCGAATCGCTCGTAAACCGAAACCAACTATACACGCAAGTTATAATACATAATATAAAGCTATTCAAAGTCTCAAACCCCCGAATGGAACGCTAAAGCTCAAAACGACTGGTCGGGTCGTTACATTCTCCCCAACTTAAACATACGTGCGTCCTCGAACGTGCCAAGAGTCGTTCCAAAGCCATTAAATCGCCATATACCCTCACCATACACATAACCATTGGTGATCCCACGTCATCCCAATACATATAAGCCTCACAACACCACCTAACAGATGATCTTTACTTCAACCTTACTCCATAAAGATTAAAACTCAAATCCCCAACATACGAAACTCATTGTATGACTTGATTCTTGCATCTATGCACCGTATAAATTTGAACAAACTGAATCAATCCATAACCATATCTCAATAAATAATCACATGATATACCACATAACTCAAATACTCGTGGCAATTACTTTCGACTGCAATAGCTGCTCGATATCCAACCCGACACCGGTAACAAATCTCATATCAACTAAAATCTTGTTCTGATCCTTCGTACACTGCCAACGATGAATGAAACATATAGAAACTCATAACCACCCATCATATTAACAAGTTATGGAGCGCTCTTACCCGATAAGAGCCATAGCCTAAATCTAAGTCGACTAGTAACACAATTCTTGCAAACATACTTTAATCAAATCCGATGACACTCACTTCGGGCCCAATAACCTCATCTTATCTAGTACAAGCTACTTCACCGACCTGTCACACAAATCCTACTTAGATCCACATAGCATGCAATTCGTGCACCAAGGAACAATAATTCAAATATACCTATTAATGGAAAGAGAATCGGAATGAAGAAACCATCCTGCCAGCTCAACAGATACCATCACGAAGCGCGATGATATCAATCCACCACACAAGGGGAAATATAACACATGAAATAAGCACAAAGGTTCATATCGTAGCATAACGCCGCTGAGATGCATGACCTAATTCGAACACCGGTCCATATGAAATACCTCAAGTCACAATGTTCACAATCAACAACCACACACAATTTGACATCAAGTACATGAAGTGCATGACCATAACATGGAGAAGTGAATAACACAATATACCTCAACCTGGAAAAACCATAACCAAGGCGCAATCAACCATTCAACAACGCAATAACCATCTCGCTCGAATTCTGCTATAAGGCCCAAATAGAATCGCACCATCTGTGCATATAACCAACAAATCATAACCCCTCGTATCATAGAAGTGTCATGACCCAAAACTAACCCTGTCGTGATGGATCCTATCGTGGGACTAGGCAAGCCGACTCATTTCCAAACAAAACAAAATTTTCATTTCAAAGGTAATTTCAATACTGTTTAACATAAAACCTTCATTTAAGGAGTTCAAATCAAAGAAAACAGAAGTGTGAAAAAGAAAAGCCTGACATCGGGGTGTCACTAGTCATGAGCATCTACTACAATAGGTCTAACAATATCAAGGCTAACTCAGCCTGGAAAATAGCTAAATACAAATAGAGGAAGATAAGAGGGAGAAGAACCGGGTGTGCGATCGCCAAACAACTACCTTGCTATCTCCAAGAAAATCTGCAACCAAAACACTCAATAACCGCTACCGTGTCCAGCTACACCTGAATCTGCACATAAGGTGCAGGGAGTAACGTGAGTACACCAACTCAGTAAGTAACAATAATAAATAAAGACTTAGTGGTAGTGACGAGCAACAAAGCATATAACGTGTATATCAGGAAATCTCAGTAAACTATCACCTGCTTTTAAAAATCAGGATTTGAATCAAGCACCTCGTTTAAATCCAGTTCCAGTAAAAATCATTTAAACATGTTTTTCAACAGTTTTCAAACAGAGAGAAATGCAAAGGTGAGCAAAAATTATGAAATCATAAACAGCCCCTCGGGCAATCCTCACAGTCACTCGTGCCACTCGGGCATACCTCACAATCACTCTTGCCACTCGGGCATACCTCACAATCACTCTTGACACTCGGGCATACCTCACAATCACTCATGCCTCCCAGTCACTCGGCACTCGGCACTCGCACTCAGTAGGTACCTGTGCTCACTGGGGTGTGTATAGGCTCCGGAGGGGCTCCTTCAGCCCAAGCGCTATAATCTGCACGGACAACTCACGTGCTGCACGAACAACTCACGTGCTATAATAATAAAGTATGCTGCAAGAGGGCAGCCCAGATCCACACTCATCCTCACAAATCAGGCCTTCGGCCTCACTCAGTCATAAACCTCTCAAGCCACTCGGGCATTTCAGTAAAACTGGGCATTCGGCCCAAAATATTTATATGCATCAAAATAGAGTCATAAAACCGAGTTATGCGGTAAACGAGTATAAACATGACTGAGTATAGGTTTTCAATTGAAAACAATGAGAGGATGGTAAGAAATAGCCCCTAAGGGTCCAAACAGCATTAGCACAAGGCCCAAACATAGCATTCAGCCCAATTTACAGAACTTCTTTCTAAAACATATAAGTATCATATGGTTTCAACAATGTATGCAACTTTACAGTTGCTACGGGACTGACCAAGAAACAAATCCCCAACATTGCACGCCCACACGCCCGTCACCTAGCATGTGCATCACTAAAAATAGTAGAATGATACAAAATTCGGGGTTTCATACCCTC
>AWOL01S0060986.1:15017-35616 GCA_000715115.1 Nicotiana otophora
CCCGGGCCCATATCTCGAAATCCGATAAAATTTACAAAACTAGAAAGCCCATTCACTCACAAGTCTAGTCATATCAAATTTACCAAAATCCGACAACAAAATCCCCTTCAAAACCTCAAAATCCCATCTCAAGAATTCTTCCATTTTCCCCCAATTTTTCACCCCAAATCACAATTTAGATGATAAAAATCAAGATATAATCATGGAATTTAACCAAAATCAAGTGAGAAACACTTACCTCAATCAACTCCCTAAAAATCCTTCCAACAATCGCTTAAATCCGTGTTCTCTAGCTCAAAATGTGCAAATGAGTCCGAACCCTCGATTTTGGAATTTACCACTGCTGCCCAGATTTTCCTTAATCGCGATCGTGGAAATGACCTCGCGATCGTGAAGCACAAAGCAGGCTGCCCACACATTAACCTTACGCAAACGCGGAATTACCCACGCGATCGCGTATCACTGCCTCTCAAAACTACGCGATCGCATCCAACCTCACGTGATCGCGTAGAGCCATCACCTCGCCTCTTCACCAGCTCGATACCTCTATGCGAACGCGACACTGTCCACGCGTTCGCAAAGCAAAACTTCACAAATGCACGCAATCATGTCCCAACTCCTGCGATCACACAGAACAACTCACCTCTGCCCCCAAATAAGCATACGCGATCGCAAACCTTCCCACGCGATCGCGTATAAGGAAACCAGAAAGTTCATACCAGCAGATCATCCATTTTGCAAAGTCCAAAAACTATCCGTTAATCACCCGAAACTCACCTGAGGCCCTCGGGACCTCAACCAAAAATAACTACAAGTCATATATCAACATACAAACTTAGTCGAACCTTCAAATCACTCAAAACAACATCAAATCATCAAATTACCCTCAGATACAAGCCTAAGAACTTCTAAATTTCCAAATTCGGCAACCGATGCCGAAACCAACCAAACCACGTCCGAATGACCTCAAATTTTGCACACACGTCACAAATGACACTACGAACTTACTCCAACTTCCAGAATTCCATTCTGACCCCGATATCAAATTTTTCACTGCTGACCAAAAATCGCCAAGTTTCCAATTTCGCCAATTCAAGCCTAAATCTACCACGGACCTCCAAATCACATTCCGGACGCACTCCTAAGTCCAAAATCACCTAACGGAGCTAATGGAACCATCAAAATTCAAATCCGAGATCGTTTACACATACGTCAATATCCGGTTGACGTTTCCAACTTAAGTTTTTACTTAAGAGACTAAGTGTCTCAATTTACTCTGAAACCACTCCGGTCCCAAACCAACTAACCCGGTATAACATAATATAGCTGAATAGCACAGAAAGAAGTAGAAATGGGGAAATCAGGGCTATAACTCTCAAAATGACCGGCCTAGTCGTTACAAGAAAAGTAACACATAGAACATATTAGAACACGAACAAGCTCAACTCTAACCGAATGGCACACCTTTCAGCAATAATGGTGCTGAGTCAAAACATTAGACCTAGTGTAGAATATACATCCTTATTGAGCTTATCAATGGCCCCCAAATCAACTCCGGTCATCCCCAAATGGATAAATGGCCCTCCAAAGGTCAACAATGACCTAACCATAGCATGTATTACCATCTAGATAACTGTGGACATATCTTCACAGTCCGCAACCCCGAAATAATCTGCTTATGAGAACTCCTAGTTTCCAAATCCATAGAACACATGAATCACCATAGCCGATCCCAACTCCATCACTCGAATGATTAACACATCTCTCATACATATCATCCTCACGAGAAATACTTCCATAATTCTTTAATGCCAGATAAACAAATCTGAACATCAATAGTCGATCAACCAGGCGAGTACCGCAATACCAATGAAGGATCCATAAGTCAAAACACAATGCCTTCTGAAATGCGCACCCTTCTCAGGCAATAGCAAGTAGTAATAACATTCATCTAGTCATCTAAAACAGTCCATGTTGTCTAAGAATTCATGACATTCCCTTCAAAACTGAACCGTGACCTTGCCATGCAAATCTCAATCCCACACAACACACCGCATTTATCATGCCATCATATGAAAAGCAAGAGAAACACATAATCAACTCTGAGTTACTAGCAGAATACATACCTGATTAGTCAGAAACCTTCCATTTGATCCCATCTAGGAGAAAATCATAATACGCAACATGCTCCTCACGTCGTTAAGAAATATCCATCTCAAACAGTTGTAGAAACCATTGAGCACTCTTCGAAATACATATGCACATAACTAAGCCATTGTAACTGAATCTCTCTAACCTAACCAAGCCACGCAGATCGCCCAACCCAAGAGCATTGCCACAAAATACCTGTAGACACTCATCATATCATAGGTACCCAAAGAACTGATCATATCCATTATCGTGCTGATCCAACCTACTACCAAGCTGTCCTATTTCTCTGAGTTCCTTCTGAATTACCCTCAAGTTGACACTTCTCCTTGCCAGAACACCACGATCCTTACCCAAAACTCACCACAAGAGATCCTAGAATAAAACTGCACTGAGGACCATAAGTCGATATATTCCCTCTTAAGCACCCCAAAAGTACCACAATCGAGACACCCACTCTGAAGAGACCTTCTGTGAATCTAAAGTCATTTCCTTCACCTTCCTGATAATGAAATGTAGAATCCATAATGATATAGAAATATCATGAGCCTCGACACCAACCAATGTAAATCTCAAATTCTAGCCATATACAAATTCGAAAAATTCTTAATTGCTACATATAAATCTTGAATCCATTAGAACCTTCTCGAGAGTCATCCACTCTGCTCAAATATCAATTGCACCACCCAAATGGGCCGAATGACCTGTGCCCCATTAGCATGACAACACACAAAAAAGTAACCCCACCTTAATGCAAACAAGCAAATTCCTACTCCATATGCATTACATCCTTTATGAATAACAACTCAATCATTCCATGATTCCCATATACCCATAAAGTGTAATACACCATGCATCCAAATATTTTCTTGCTTAAGTCATCCTCAAAACCAGCCTCTGCAAGTCTTTACCAATCCACGAGTATGCCTCAGACAGAAATAAATACAACATGTAACCATGCAATCAAATCACCGATAGCAGACTCCCCCTCTTGGCTCAAAGCCATAGATCAAAACACTCAATAACTCACAATGCCCATACTCTATTACTGCCATAATACGTAGTGAGATTCAACTAAATCCTTCATAAGGTCATGTAACACAAACCATATAGTACCTCAAATCATCTGTTAAGCTCGTATTCATCCTCGTGACGATCATGTCAACTTTCTCAACCAATCCAAACTCAAATTGCAACACGTATACCCACTTGTATAAATGGAAGCCTCCATGTAACATCATAAGGATCACATATCCGTAGATTACCCTGCATGTGATAATAACCCGCCTGCTTAGCCTCAAACTGACATTTCTCTATACCATTTCACAACCATAACTACTACGCAATCACTTTATCTTCCTGATTCTGAACTCATAAACAAGACATGAAAATCTACTTCATTCCAAAAATAAAATAACAAGAAAGAATCTCTCAAAAACCTTCCTAACTCAAGACTGTATGACACATCCACAGAAATTGAGCATCCAATAGTCCTTTTCGCATCTCAAGCAAACTCATCCCACAGTCACATCCTACTCATCATTTAGCCATCCAACAACTCACCGAGCCACCAGTCACACACATAAGGAACCACTGGACATAGAAGTCCAAAAGCACATGCTCACACAATTGAAACTACCGAGCCTAAGCTGCGTCCAAACCAGGCCTCAACTCCTCCAGACTAGCCCATCAGCAAAACACAAAAAACACATCTCGTACCTCATCCATGGAATCCACAAGTCATCGATGTATTGTTTATACCGAGTGCTCATATGCGCATACGAGTGAGTGGAAAGAATTCAAAGAGATACGCTTCAAGTTGAATCAATGCCACACGATGAGGAAAGAAAGATGGGAAATTTATCCTAAAAGCCATGTAGCCTCTCGAAGATAGGTATAGATGTTATCATACCGATCTGCAAGACTCTACTAGATACTTTCTCATAACTCGTAGAACCTATAAATGTAGAGCTCTGATACCAACTTATCACGACTCCAAAATTCAACTAGTCATGATGGTACCTAACCCAACCAGCTAGGTAAGCCAATTAGCAATAATCCAACTCAAATGAGATCTACTAAGAGAAATAATGATAATATAACTAAATGTTTCTACAAAATATTCCCAAGGACTGGTAGTACCAATCATGAGTTTCTAAGATTTAGCGTTTACAAAGCTAGTATAAAATAAATACATCACTTGTTTGAAATGTACATAAATAGATTTTTATTAATTTAAAGCTACTATGAACAAGAGGCAGCTACAACCAGATCACAGGTTCATCTTCAAGCCAGCTTTCTCTATACACAACAATAATAGCTCCAAGATCTACACGCAAAGTGCAGAAGTGTAGTATGAGTATAACCAACCCCATGTACTCAATAAGTAATAAACCTAACTTTAGGTTAAAAGTAGTTATGAGCTTGGACAACGGTCATAGTCCAACAACAATAGCGAACAACAACTCATAATAATAAGATAAAAGCAGTACAGGTAATAACTCAAAGATATGATGCTCAGCTCATTCATAGTTACGGAAAATAGGTGTAATGAACCGGCCGGTTATTTTGAGTATTTTAGCTCAGATACCATATTTTGCCTCCTCTATGTTATATTATGGTTATGTGATTTTCCAAGGGTGTTTGGTTTTGGTTTCGGAGTGAAATGGGACACATAGTCCCTAAGTTGGAGGTTTAAATTGAAAGAGTTGATCGTAGTTTGCCTTTTGTGTAGTTGCCTTTTGTGTAGATGACTTCTGAATGGAGTTTTGATGATTCCAATATCTCCGTATGTTGATTTTGGACTAAGGAGCATGTTTGGATGTTGATTTGGAGGTCTGTAGGTTATTTCGGCATGAATTGGCAAATGTTAAAAAAATTGAAGGTTTGGTATGTTGGAAATCTTGACCGAGATTTGACTTTATTGATATCGGGGTCGGAATATTTTCCCAAAGTTGGAATAGGTCTGTCATGTCATTATGACTTGTGTGTAAAATTTGAAGTCAAGCAGAGTTATTTTGGTATGAATCGAAATTGGTTTTTCTATTCGGAAGTTCATAAGTTACTTAGGTGTGAATCGACGCGCGATTCATGGTTCTAGTGTTATTTGATGTGATTTGACACTTCGAGCATGTTTGTATGATGTTTTAGGACTTGTTGGTATGTTTGATTGAGATCCCTGGAGCCTCGGGTGTAATTAGGACCATGTTCGGCGCATTTCGGAACCTTGAAGAATTACTGAAGCTGTTAAATTTTTTGATGTCTGGTTTCCTTCTTCACGTTCGCGAGAGAGGTCTCACATTAGAGAAGGGTATTTGAGAGGCAGGTGAGGTTTGTTCTTCGCGTTCGCGTATGAGGGGTCGCATTCACTTAGGCCTGGGCTTAGTTTTCATCGTGTTCGCAAAGAGCAATTTGGAAGCTGTGTATTTTGTGCTTCGCGAAAGCGAGGCACATTCTCCGTTCGCGAAGAATGGCACCTGGGTAGCAGAATTTAAGTTTCAAAACGAGGGTTCTATCTCATTTTTCATAATTTGGACCTAGAGAGCTCAGTGTGAGGCGATATTTTGAGGGTTCATCAAGGAAATTGTTGGGGTAAGTGAATCTAACCCGGAATGGACAATATTTCATGAATCTATTACTATTTTCATCATCTAATTAGGGATTTGAGTTGGAAATTTGGGGAAACATTGTGAAAACTTCATAGACTAAATTTTTTAGTTTTGAATGGAGATTTGAGGTCGAATTTGAGTAATTCTTGTATAGTTGGACTTGTTATTAAATGGGTGTTCGGATTTTGTAATTTTGGTCGGGTTCCGAGACGCGGGCCTGGGTTGACTTTTTATTTCTATGAAAATATCGTAACTTTATTATTCAAATTAGTTTCCTATAGTTTATATTTATGGTATGAAGTTGTTTTGGCTAGATTCGAGTCGTTCGGAGTTGGATACTCGAGGAAAAGGCCTACTAGTGGATTGAGTTGGCGAGTTTTGAGGTAATGGTCTTGCCTAACCTTGTGTGTGTGGGGGGGGGGGGAATACCCCCTTAGGATTGGTGTTGTTTGTGATAATTATGATGTGTGGAAGCCGTGTACGCAAGGTGATGAGTGTGTACACAGGCTAAATGTGGAAATTACCGATTTTACCTATGTAGATTCCTTTCATGCCTTAATTGAGTTATTTTAACATGTTATACTCATCACCATTAGTCTATTTTCATATGTTCTACTTGCCTTATCTCTTATTTACTAATTTCTCTACATGTGTTAGTTGAAATTCTTGTTTCCTTTATTCCATATTCATTATTTACCCATTGAACTCTTTACTTGAAGTTGTTATTATTGGAATATCTTGTGGTTGAAATTGGTATTGAGTTATAAAGGCCGTGATTCGCATTGAGGCAAAGTGTTAAGTTGTGAAATACTATTCTTGTTGAGTTATTGTAATGACCCGACCGGTCATTTTGAGCATTTGCATTTCACTGGGTAGTTTGAGGGCATGAGTAGCTCCGTATGATGTATTATGCCTTGTGTGAATTGTCAGTTTTGGTTTTCAGGTTAATCGGTGTAAGGTCCCGTAAAAGTTTTCCTAAAACCCATGGTTTTGTGGTGCCGAGGTAGGCTTATGTGTTAATGATAGTAGAGATTCTAAGCTCGACGCGGTACAATCGTTTTAAGTTGAAAAGTGCGCTGGGGAGTTGAAGGAAAATGTTTGGTAGAAAAAGGCATTTCTGCGGCTCATTATGCAGCCGCAGAATGGTCGCAGAGTGAGGCAATCAATTGGGCAACCTTTGGAGGTCATTTCGCAGCCAATTATACGACCGGAAAATAGTTTCGCGGGCCGCACACCAATCGCATNCCTTATCTCTTATTTACTAATTTCTCTACATGTGTTAGTTGAAATTCTTGTTTCCTTTATTCCATATTCATTATTTACCCATTGAACTCTTTACTTGAAGTTGTTATTATTGGAATATCTTGTGGTTGAAATTGGTATTGAGTTATAAAGGCCGTGATTCGCATTGAGGCAAAGTGTTAAGTTGTGAAATACTATTCTTGTTGAGTTATTGTAATGACCCGACCGGTCATTTTGAGCATTTGCATTTCACTGGGTAGTTTGAGGGCATGAGTAGCTCCGTATGATGTATTATGCCTTGTGTGAATTGTCAGTTTTGGTTTTCAGGTTAATCGGTGTAAGGTCCCGTAAAAGTTTTCCTAAAACCCATGGTTTTGTGGTGCCGAGGTAGGCTTATGTGTTAATGATAGTAGAGATTCTAAGCTCGACGCGGTACAATCGTTTTAAGTTGAAAAGTGCGCTGGGGAGTTGAAGGAAAATGTTTGGTAGAAAAAGGCATTTCTGCGGCTCATTATGCAGCCGCAGAATGGTCGCAGAGTGAGGCAATCAATTGGGCAACCTTTGGAGGTCATTTCGCAGCCAATTATACGACCGGAAAATAGTTTCGCGGGCCGCACACCAATCGCATAACCAACATGGAAATGTTTTGGAGGGAGGTTCTGCGGCGCATTATGCGACCGCAGAATATGTGTGCGGACCACATAATGGCCGCCGAGTGGGGAAGACCAGCCCAGCCCCGGAGGGCCATTTCGCGGGCCGCAGAAGCATTATGCGGTCGCATATGCGATCGTAGATCCCATTCCGGATCTTCATTTTTGGGTTTTTATAATCCGACCCCTTATCATAAAACACTATTAGGGGTTATTTTAGAAAAATAAAACTTGCATTTTAGAGAGAGAGGAAGGTGGTCTAGAGTGAGAAGAGGAATTCTAAGACATTGTCATCAATCTTTGCCCAAACCTTGAAGGTTTATCTAGAGTAACTCACAAGGTCTTCAACCAAAAGGTAAGGTTCTACACCCTAGCCCTTAATTTCAAAATTTAACTAGAAATGGGTAATTAGTAAGATAATTCGTGGGTAATAGAGTTGTTTATTTTGCATGTATGTGTTATCAAAGGGTGTGGGGAAGATTGTTGAGCTAAAAATGGTAAAGAATGGGTTGTGGGATGACGGAATCATCCATAAAAGGATCTTGAAACCATAATGTATACCCAGTGTTTGATAAAATGCTCAAATGAGCTAGAACCATGATCATCTTCCTAATTTTTGTTCAATTTTCCATATTTCTAAAATAGATCGAAGTTGCTAAGAGTTCTGGAACATTTTAGAGTTTAAGGAATCTCAAGTGAGATATGTTGGCTAAACTCTTCTCTTAGAATTGAACCCCACAATATCCATGTAAGTCCCGAGTTGCTCATTGTGAATCGATTATCCCGGATAAGCTGGTGTCAAAAGACATCCGTGATCAATATTTAATTCAAATGCTCTTGCTATGTTATACTACTATTTGAGAATGTGTTCAAAAGTATGGGTTGCCTATCTAAATGCCTTGACTTCAAATTCTGTTTCAAATGAAAACTAATGAAAATTGTGTAAGAAGTTAATGCGCTTAAGACTCCTATATGCTCATATGTGTGCTTAAATGTCTTGAATAGAAATGCCTTGTTGTTGGAAAGTCCATGATGATGGTTGAAAGTAAACAGTTGTGCATGGAATATGAAACATGAAATACGAAACACATAATACGAAATGTGAAATATGAAATACGACCAACGTGCCAAGAGAAATAATACAATTGTGACCAATAGTGCCAATAAAATGAAGAGATGTGCAAGAAATATGAAATGATATGATAAATAGAAAAGGGTGATGTCTCACATGAGATGGCCTAGCCGATCGGGTCGTGATCGGATGCCATGCCGCACACATGGTGGTGACTGTATTAGAAATTGTAATTGAAATTATGATTTGGTTGATGTCTCACATGAGACGACCTAGCTAATCGGGTCGTGATCAGTCGCCATGCCGCACACATGGTGGTGACTGTGTTTGAAATCGTAATCGAAATTGTGAACAGTCGTATATCGGTACTAAAGATTTCCCAACTTAAAATTTGGAAATTTAATTGATAAATTATCTTATTTCTAAATTGATATTTGGTAATTGTTTGAGGCTTTAACTGATATTATGACTGTCCTTACTTGCATTACTGCACTTTCTTTTGAGAGAGTGTTTAGTCATATATACTAGTACTATTCGACAGTACTAACGTCCCTTTTGCTGGGGGCGCTGCATCTTCAATGGATGCAAGTGGTTCCACAGCAGGTGGCACTCATCACTGATAGCGGTACACTCTCTTTCCAGTTGAATTGCTGAGCCCCACTTCACTCGGGGTGTATCTTTTGTTCATTATATCATCATGTTTTGAGGTATAACCGGAGCCTTGTTGCCGGCACTATCATTGTATTCCTTGTAAATATTAGAGGATCCGTAGACATAGTGTGGGTGTATATGGGTGTTGGGAAAGTCAAACAAGTTATGTTGTGTTTTGATCACTTGTTCCACTTCAAACCCAGAGAATGTGTGCATTTTAAGACTTATTAAGTGAAGTAACTAATTGTAATGAATTTGGTATTGTCTACACGATCTCTTTATTGGATAATTAATAAAGATATGTGTTCTCTTTAAATCATGGGCGAGTTTGGGTATAAAGTATTCAACAAGCTTGCTTTATCGGGTTCACTCGCTTGAGCATCGGTCGCGCTGCCCGAGTTTGGGGCGTGACAATCGGAATCGATTTGGGAGAGAGAATTTCATGATTCAACCTTCAAGTAGAGTTGACCAAGCTTGACTTTTGTGAAGTTGACCCCGAAACAAAGTTTGATAGTTCTGTTAGGTCCGGATGGTGATTTTGGACTTGGGCGTATACCCGTATTTGCATTTGGATATTTCTAGAAGGTATCAACACTATTTAGCGAAAGTTGAAAATTTGAAGGTTTGGAATGATCATAAGTTTGACCTAGAGTTAACTTTGATGATATCAGGTTCGAATTGTGGTTCCAGGGATTGGAATAGCTTCATTATGTCATAAATGACTTGTGTCCAAAATTTGAGTTCATTCTGAGTTGATTTGATAAAGTTCGACACGAGTTTTGAAAGTTAAAAGAGTCAAAGTTCATTAAGTTTGATCTGAGGTGCGATTCGTTGTTTCGATATTTTTATGCGTGATTTTAGGCCTCGAGTAAGGCCAAGTTATGTTATGGGACTCTTTGGTATGATCGGACATGGTCCCGAGGGGCTCGGATGAATTTCGGATAGGTTTGGGTTTTGGTGCACTCGTTTGTTTATGTTTCGATGTCGTTTCTTCAAGCATAAATGGTAGCACATTAAAAACACGAGCTCCAATTTCTTTTTTGATTGAACCATTAGATATGTATAGTAATTATGGAACCATAGCTACTGGAATCATCAAGTTTTGACATCATTTTGGGAATTTATGGTCATTTTACTAAGAATTGGGTTGCCAGATTATTTGCAGAATAATTACGAAATTGCTACTGAATTCGTATTTAAGAAGCAGCACTATTTCCAAATAATGAAACTAACATATCTCCTTCATTATAAGGTCAAATGGAGTGATTCAAAAGGCTAACGTGATTGAAGTTTCACAAGGAATCCATATGAGGCATCAAAAGTGAGTTTTGGGATTATTTGGTACACGAACCGAGGCAGAATAGATGGGCAAAAATATTTAATATCGAGGATTTGTTCATTTGGTCATATTTGGAGTTGGGAAGCTCGGATTTGGGAAATGTTTGAGGTAATGTTCACCATATGGATTGGGGTAAACGTTCTCTACTCAGTTTTGGTTATATTTTGTGAATCTATCATCATTTGTGGTAATTGGATTGGGAATTTTAAACAGAAATTTAGGGTTTTTGCCTAAGGTTTCATAGAGTGAATATTTGCGTTTTGAATGTCAATTTGGAATCAGATTTGAGTAAAATTAGTATGGTTGGACTCATAATTGAATGAGTTGTCATATTTTACAAGTTTCATTGGGTTCTGAGGTACGAGCCCGAGTTTGACTTTTGGGATGATTTTGGGCTTTTCATTAAAGACTCGACCTTTATCGATTGGGTTTGTTAGCTTGGGCATTATTTGATGTATTTGAGTTGATTTTGGCTAGTTTCGAGTCGTTCGGACGTCGGTACGCATGTGATGGAATTTTGGAGCATTGTCGGGCTTACTCGGTATTGGATTTGGCTTGTTCGAGGTAAGTAACACTTCTAAACTTGGTGCCGAGGGTATGAAAACCCGAATTATGTGTTATGTGATGGATGTTGAGGTAACGCACATGCTAGGTGGCTAGCGTGTGGGCGTGAATAATATAAATTGTGATTTAGTCGATTCCATGGAACTATGTAGCAATCTTCTTTGAATATTTTAACTGCACTCTATGTGTTAGAGCACCTGAGCTGTAATTGATGCTAGAAATCATGTTTAAGATATATGTTGGTATTATTGGGACCCATAGTGGTCGTTCTTTGCTATTGAGTTATTTGCTTAATTCAGTTATGTACTCAGTCGTATTCATTATTACATATCATATCTCAGTGTCTGTTATCGTATATTCTCACACCGCGTATCATTTATTAGGGCTGCTTAGCAGGAGCATTGTGAGCCTGAGAAACTAGAGAGATTATTGACTGAGTCAGGCAGAAGGCCTGATTGTGAGTGATAATTAAGGGATCAGGCTGCACACCGCAGCATGTTTTTATTTATTTAAGCATGGATATAGCTTATTATATCGCTTGGCCTGAAGGAGCCCCTCCGGAGTCTGCACACCCACATTGAGCGCAGTGGATATTATATTTGGGATGGAGTTCCCTGGGCATGGAGTTGCCATATACTATTATATTTTGGATGGAGTTCCCTGGGCATGGAGTTGCCCTATAATTTTATATTTTGGATGGAGTTCCTTGGGCTTAATTATCCCTATACAATACTGAGTGACTAACTGTCAGTTACTATTTATAGTGAGGGATGGATCATCCCTAGGATGGATCTACCCCGTACTTTGAGAGTGCGAGTACATGAGTTCATCACTGAGATGCATAGCATTTGACATACGTACTTGAAATACATGCATAGAGCTGCATTTCCTTCCGCTACTCAAGTTTTGGTGACATTCATGATTTCACCTGTATATGGACATGTAGGCATAGAGATATATTTTCCTCATGCTATCTGAAAATGAAATATCTTACTTATTGTTGAAAGGTTTTTGGGAAAAATCACAGTATTCAAACTTGCTCATATATTTTTGGGGTTTTTCGGTGAAAGATTTTCGTTCTACTATTATACTTGAAAAGCATTCCTATTTTTCTATAACTGTGAAAGAGCTGAGTTATTTCTTGTACCATCTTTATTATACTGTTATGAACTATTACTGGTTATTGGAGTTGGATTCTGACTCTTGTCCCAGCTCGTCACTACTTTCAACCTAAGGTTAGGTTTGTTACTTATTGAGTACATGGGGTCGGTTATACTCATACTACACTCCTACACCTTGCGTGCAGATTTTGGATGCTGATGTTGTTGCATACATCGGGAGCTAGATCTAAAAATGTACCTGCGTTCCAGTCATAGCTGCCTCTTGATCTTGGTAGCTTTAGTATTTCAAATCTGTTCTTGTATATTTCAAACAGATGGTGTATTGTATTTAAACCAACTTTGTAAACGCTATATCTTAGAAGCTCATGACTTGTACTACCAGTCCTTGAGGAGTTATATTAAAATTCAGTTGTCTCATATTTGACTCACATCAACATTAGTATATTGTGTTTTATTGTTAATTGGCTTATCTAGCGGGTCGAGTTGGGTGCCATCACGACAATTTGATTTTTGGGTCATGACAAGTTGGTATAAGAGCTCTAGGTTCATAGGTTCTACGAGTCATGAGAAAGTGTCCGGTAGAGTCTTGCAGATTGGTATGATGATGTCCATACCTGTCTTCGAGAGGCTACAAGGCATTTAGGAAAAACTTTCCATCTTTCTTTCCTTATCGTGCGACATTGATTCGGCGTGAAGCGTAACTCTTTGAATTCCTTCCACGGATTTGTATGCGCATGTGAGCACTCAATATCAGTTGTGCATCGATGGTTTGTGATTCCATATATCAAGTGTGAGATGTGATTTCAGTGTGCTGATGATCGGCCAGTCTGGAGGACTTGAGTCCGGGTTTTGACTGTAGCTTGAGAACAGGGATTTTGGTTGTGTGAGCACGTGCTTTTGGACTTATATGTCCGGTAGTGTCCCTATGAGTGGAATTTGTGGCTCGATGAGTGGCTGGATGGCCATATAATGCTTATATTGCGACTACGAGATATGCTCAAATGATTTTTAATATAATGGGAAGGGTTTGCTTGGGATGTGAATAGGACTATTGGGTGCTTGATTTTGTCTGCGATGTGACGTATAGCTGCGAGTTATGAGTGTATTGAAGGATATTTCATGTTGTTTAACTATGGAACGAATTAGATTCTCGTGTCTTGTTGATGAGTTCAGAATCAGGAAGATTAAGTGATTGCGTAGTAGTTGTGGTTGTGAAAAGGTATAGAGTGATGTCAGTTTGAGGCTAAGCATGTGGGTTATAACTTGCGGGGTAATCTACGGATGTGTAATCCTTATGATGTTGTGTGGAGGCTTTCTTTCCTACCAATGGGTTATATTATGCGATTTGAGTTTGAATTGGTTGTAATAGTTGACCTGACCTTCACGAGGATGAATGCGGGATTTGCTGATGATTTGAGGTATTAGATAGTTTATGTTACATGAGCTTATGAAGGATTAATTTGAATCTCACTGCGGTATTATGGGAGTAATGGGGATGGTTATTGTAAGTTATCAGATGTTTTATTCCATGGCTTTGGGCCAAGTTGGGGAGTCTCTTATCGACGAGTTGATTGCACAATTATGTGTTGTATCGGTTTTGGCTTGAGGTATACTTTGGATCGGTTATGGCTTGCAGAGGTTGATATCGAGGATGAATCGAGAAAGGGAATTTCTAAATACGGTTCATATTACACTTTATGGGTACATGGAAATCATGGAATGAGTTGAGTTGTTATTCGTGAAGGATGTAGTACACACGGAGTAGAAATTTGCTCGGTTGTGTTAAGGCGGGGTTACTTCTTTGGGTGTCGTTGTGCTAATGGGGCACAAGTCGTTTAGCCCGTTTGGGCGGTGCAATTGAGACTTGAGCAGAGTGGATGACTCTCAAGAAGGTTCTAGTGGATTCAAGATTTATATATAGCAACTGAGAATTTTTCGGACTTGTATATTGTTAGAATATGAGATTTGCATAGGATGGTGTTGGGACTCACGGTATTTGTATATCATTATGGATTATATATTTCAGTATCAGAAAGATAAAGTTAATGGCTTTAGATTCACAGGAAGTCTCTTTAGAGTGGGAGTCTCGGTTGTGGTACTTTTGGGGTTCTTAAAAGGGAATACAGAGGCTTATGGTCTTTAGGGCTTGTGGTTTTATGTTAGGACCTATTGTGGTGAGTTTTGGGTAAGGATTGTGATGTTCTGGCAAGGAGAAGTGTCAACTTGTGGGTAATTCGGAAGAAACTCAGAGGAATTGGACAGTTTGGTAGTAGGTTGGATTAGTACGATAATGGGTATGACCTGGTCTTTGGGTACTTATGATATGGTCAGTATCTACAGGTATTTTGGGGAAATACTCTTGGGTTTGGCGACTCGCATGGCTTGGATGAGTTAGAGAGATTCAGTTCTGACAACTTGATTGTGTGCAAATAGATTTCAAAGTGCTCTCGATTATTTCTACCATGATTAGAAGTGTATAGTTCATACTAGCATAAGGGACATGTTGAATATTATGATTTTCTCTTGGATGAGATCAAATGGAAGGGTCTTGACTAATTGAGTATGTAGTTTGCTTGTGACTCAGAGTTGATTATGAGATTCTCGTACTTTTCCTATGATGGCATGATAGATGTGGTATGTTGTGTGGGATTGAGATTTGCATGTGCAAGGTCACGGGTCAGTTTTGAAGGGAAGATCATAAATTCTTAGACAACATAGACGGTTCCGATATTTAGATGAATGCTATAACTACTTGGTATTGCCTGACGAGAGTGTACATTCTAATGGCGTGTTGAGTTTATCCTATGGATCATTCATTGGTATTGCGGTACTCGCCTGGTTAATTGACTGCTGATATTCATATTTTTGCTCTGTGGCACGGTATAATTATAGAAGTATTCCTCGTGGGATGATCGTGTATGAGAGATGTGTTAGACATTCGGGCACTGGAGTTGTGATCAGATATGGTGATTCGTGTGTTCTATGGATTCAAAGATGGGGAGTTCTCGGAAGCAGGTTGTTTCGTGGCTGTGGGTTGTGAAGATGTGGCCAAAACTAGCCAGATGATAGTATGTGTTATGGATTAGGTCGTTGTGGACTTTTGGAGGGATATTTATCCATTTGGGGATGACCGGAGTTAATTGGGGACCTATTGGCAGGCCCAATGAGGATGTGTATTCTACATCGGTTCAGATTGGTTGACTCTGTACTACTACTGTTGAGGGATGTGTCATTCGGTTAGAGTTGAGCTTATTCTTGTTCTGATATGATCTATATGCTACTCCTCTATGCTACCAGGGGTTGTGATTTATTGGTTATCATCACACATGGTGCGGTTTTATTTGGGTCTTATAACGGAATTTGAGCGAGATGGGTTCTAGAATGTTGATTGATTGGTTTGCGCATTGGTTATGTTCTTTCTGGACTGTGGTATTGTGTTATTCCCTTATCCATGGTTATGGCTATGCACTTTCAGTACTAGACGTTGAATTGAGTATGGTTTTTGATTTCAGGCATGGTGGCTTGAGGTATTTCATATGGACTAGTGTTTGGATGGGGTCACGCATTGCAGCGGATTTATCTTGAGATATGATCCTTGGTGTTAGATTCGTGTGTCTTGGTTATACGTTGTATCATGGGTTCGTAGCATTGCGATTGTGGTGGTACTTGTTGAACTTGCGGGATGGTTTTCTCGTTTGAGTCATTTTCCATGATTGAGTACATTTCAATTATTGCGTATTGGTGCACGGATTGCACGGTTTGTGGCTCTAGGTAGAATTGGTTTGGCATGTTAGTAGAATAGCTTGTATTTGATAATATGAGGTCTTCTGACCTTGAATGGGTGCTATCGGATTTGATTGCGGTATATTTGAAAGGATAATGTCGCTGATCGGCTTAGAAATTGGCTATAGTTCTTGTCGAAGGAGAGGGAGCTCCATGACTTGTTGATATGATGATTGGTTATGAGTTTCTACATGTTTCTTTTATCATCGATAGTGTACGAACGTTTTGGAACAAGGTTTTGTTTAATATGAGGTTTATTACCGGTATCGGGTTTGTTTCGAGCAGTTATTATTTCCTGAAATTATTTCTATGAGTATTTGAGTTATGTGGTATATCATGTGATTGCATCCTGGGCTATGGTTATGGCTTGATACAACTTGTTCAGACTTATACAGTGTGTGGATGCGAGATTCGGGTCTTGTAGGGAATTCTGGATGTTGGAAATTGGGTTCCAAGGTTTATGGGCTAAGGCTGGATTAAGGATCCTCAGTTTGGTTGTGTCGTCAAGCTTAAATGAATTAGCGTGACAGGGGATCACCCCTGGGTATGTGCATCGTAAGGTTACATGGTGATTTGATGGCTTTAGAACGACTCTTGGCACGTTCGAGCATGAACGTATGTTTAAGTGGGGGAGGAAGTAACGACCCAACTAGTCGTTTCGAGCATTTGCATTTCGCTCAGTCGTTTGAGGTCACGAGTAGCTCAGTATCATATATTATGACTTGTGTGAATCGTCGGTTTTGGTTTTCAGGTTAATCAAAATCGATTTGGGAGAACGAATTTCATGATTGAAGCTTCAAGTTGGAAGAGTTGACTTGACTTTTGTGAATATTACCCCGGAATGGAGTTTTGATGGTTTCGTTAGGTCCGGATGGTGCTTTTGGACTTGGGCGTATGCCCGAATTTGCATTTGGATATTTCTAGAAGGTATCGACACTATTTGGCGAAAGGTGAAAATTTGAAGGTTTGGAATGTTCATAAGTTTGACTGGGAGTTGACTTTGATGATATCAGATTTGAAATGTGGTTCCGGGGATTGTAATAGACTCATTATGTCATTTGGGAGTTGTGTGCAAAATTTGAGTTCGTTCCAAGTTGATTTGATAAGGTTCGACACGAGTTTTGGAAGTTCAAAGAGTCAAAGTTCATTAAGTTTGATTTGAGATGCGATTCATCGTTTTGATGTTGTTATACGTGATTTGAGGCCTCGAGTAAGTCCATGTTATGTTATGGGACTTGTTAGTATGTTCATACGGGGTTCCGAGGGGCTCGGGTGACTTTCAGATAGGTTTGGGTTGTGTTGCACTCGTTTTTGATGTTTCAACGTCGTTTCTTCAAGCATAAATGGTACCACATTAAGCAAATGAGCTCCGATTTTTATTTTGATTGAAGCATTAGATCCATATCGTAATTTTAGAACCATAGCAACTGGAGTCATCATGTTTCGGCATCGTGTGAGGAATTTATGGTCATTTTACTAGTAATTGGGTTGCCGTATTTGTTCAGAGTAATTATGAAATTGCCACTACATTCGTATTTAAAAATCTACATTGTTTTCAAATATTAAAACCAACATATCTCCTTCATTATAAGGCCAAGTGGAGTGATTCAAAATCCTAACTTGACTGGAAATGCACAAGGAATCCATTGGAGGCATCAAAAGTGAGTTTTGGGATCATTTGAAACATGCAACGAGGCAGAACAACGGGGCAAAAATATTTAATATCGAGAGTTTGTTCATTTGGTCATATTTTGAGTTAGAGAGCTCAGATTTGGGCAATATGTGAAGCAATTTTCACCCTATGGATTGGGATAAGTGTTCTCTACTTGGTTTTGATTATATTTCGTTAATCTATCTTCATATTTGGTAATTGGATTGTGAATTTTAAAAAGAAATTGGGGGGTTTTGCCTAAAGTTTCATAGAGTGAATATTTGAGTTTTTAATGTCGATTTGGAGCCAGATTTGAGTGGAACTAGTATGGCTGGACTCGTAATTGAATAGGTTGTCGGATTTTATAAGTTTCACGGGTTCCGAGGCACGGGCCCGTATTTGACTTTTGGGATGATTTTGGGCTTTTTATTAAAGATTTGATCTTTATCGATTGGTTTGTTTTCTTTGGCATTATTTGATGTATTTGAGTTGCTTTTGGCTAGTTTTGAGCCGGCCAGAGGTCGGTACGCGCGTGGTGGAATTTTGGAGCATCGTCAAACTTGTTCGGTATTGGATTTGGCTTGTTCGAGGTAAGTAACACTTCTAAACTTGGTTCTGAGGGTATGAAACCCCAAATTCTGTGTTATCTGGTGGATGTTGAGGTGACGCACATGCTAGGTGACGGGCGTGTGGGTGTGCACCGTGTAAATT
This sequence comes from Nicotiana otophora, assembly GCA_000715115.1. Taxonomy (NCBI): domain Eukaryota; kingdom Viridiplantae; phylum Streptophyta; class Magnoliopsida; order Solanales; family Solanaceae; genus Nicotiana; species Nicotiana otophora. The sequence goes on from AWOL01S0060986.1 coordinate 33,558, forward strand.
GTGATTTATTCGATTCCATGGAACCGTGTAGCTATCTTCTCTGAATATTTTAACTGTACTCTATGTGTTAGAGCACCTAAGCTGTAATTGATGCTAGAAATTATGTTTAGGCTATATGATGGTATTATTGGGACCCATTGTGGTCGTTCTTTTCTATTGAGTTATTTGCTTAATTTAAGTTATGTACTCAGTCGCATTCATCATTACATATCATATCTCAATCTCTGTTATCGTATATTGTGACACCACGTATTATTTATTAGGGCTTCCTAGCATGAGCATTGTGAGCCCTAGCGACTTGAGAGATTATTGACTTAGTGAGGCCGAGGGCCTGATTGTGAATATTAATTAAGGGATCGGGCTGCACGCCGCAACATGGTTTTATTTATTTATACCTGGATCTGGCTTATTATAGCGCTTAGCCTAAAGGAGCCCCTCCGGAGTCTTCACACCCACATTGAGCGCAGTGGATATTATATTTGAGATGGCGGTCCCTGGGCATGGAGTTGCCATATACTTTTATATTTGGGATGGAGTTCCCTGGGCATTGAGTTGCTCTATACTTTTATATTTGGGATGGAGTTCCCTGGGCTGGATTGACCCTATATAGTACTGAGTGACTGACTGTCAGTTGCTATTTATGTTGAGGGATAGATCTTCCCTAGGTTGGACCTGCCCCATATAGTACTAAGTGATTGAGTACTCTATGAGTGTGAGTACATGAGTTCATAACTGAGATGCATAGCATTTGACATGCGTACTTGAAATACATGCATAGAGCTGCATTTCCGTCCGCTACCCGGTTTTTGGTGGCATTCATATTTTACCTGTATATTGACATGTAGGCATAAAGATGTATTTTCCTCATGCTATATGAAAATGCAATATCTTATTTATTGTTGAATGGTTTTTGGGAAAAATCACAGTTTTCAAACTTGCTCATATATCTTTAGGGTTTTTCGGTGAAAGATTTAGTATCTACTGTTATACTTGAAAAGCATGCCTATTTTTCCGAAACTTTGAACGAGCCGAGTTATTTCTTGTACCATCTTTATTATATTGTTATCAACTGTTGCTGGTTATTGGAGTTTGACTCTGACCCTTATCTCAGCTCGTCACTACTTTCAACCTAAGGTTAGGTTTGTTACTTATTGAGTACATGAGGGTCAGTTGTACTCATACTACCCATCTGAACCTTGCATGCAGATGTTGGATGCTGATGTTGCTGCGTAGAGGGGGAGCTGGATCTGAATATGTACCTGTGTTCCAGTTATAGATGCTTCTTGATCTTGGTAGCTTTAGTATTTCAAATATTTTCTTGTATATTTCATATAGATGGTGTATTTTATTTCAAACCAGCTTTGTAAATGCTATATCTTAGAAGCTCATGACTTGTACTACCAGTCCTTGGGGAGTTATATAAAAATTCAGTTGTCTCATCTTTGACTCACATCAGTATTTTTATATTGTATTTTATTGTTAATTGGCTTACCTAGCAAGTCGGGTTATGTGTCATCACGACGATTTTGTTTTTTGGTCGTGACAGTTATACATTTACGATTGTCATTATTGATGCTCTTGGGCACATTGTGGATGAGCTATGGGCTACTTGTTGTGAAACTACTATTGTTGTTGGTTTCTTGGCAAAATTATGATATTGGGCACTTGAGGTGCGATTTGTGATACATTGTGACATTGATACGCATGTGGTGGTATAGGGTTTTGGGGTTGAAACGCATGTGGTGAGATAAGTTCGGCTTGATACGCGTGGCTAGTAAGGGAACTACTAGAAGTCACACAGAGTGATAAGGTGGGCTAAAACACAAGATGCAATTTCGGGAAAAATAATTTTCAAAAAATAAATGCAAGGCTCTCGCAGTGATATAAGGAATATTTTGAATTATTCTTGTGATTTGAGACTACGAGACGGTACCTCAGTAGTGACTCTTATTGATACCTACCTATTGTTACACTTGTCTTTGATTATTTTTCTTTCCTTAGCATATCATCCCCTATTTATCCGTGTTGTATTATTTGCTTTAGTTCCGTGTATCTAACC
>AWOL01S0061007.1:0-14782 GCA_000715115.1 Nicotiana otophora
TACAATGATGTATATATTAATTGTCCTCTATTTCTGGGAATAGCGTAAGGGCTGCTCCGTGCAGACTTGAGATATCTATGAAAGAGGCCCTGTGATCCCCCATTTCTTCTGACTCTGGCAGAGGAGCTTGCTGCTGGATATCCACCTGCATGCGCATCAGGGATGGATGTGGAGCTTGAGTTGGTTGCGGAAGCCATAGAAAGAAAAATGGGATTATGTTGATGGTCTCCTGTGGAGTAAATAATAAAAGGTCGTATAGTTGATTCATATTCAACATAGGATTTAAATGTTGGGGTAGATTCCAATGAACATGCATGTTGTATTATAGATATAGAGATATTATCGGGGCTAGGGATCGAGAATATTGACCATACATATGCGATTCATGTAGTTGTACATTGCTAGTCGCATCCTTTATGTTACTATAACGACCCAACCGATCGTTTTGTGTATTTTATCCCCTTCGCCTATTTGATATTTTTCGTATGTGTATTTGATGTTTGATGACTTGAGGGGATGGTTGGGATTGGTTTCGGGAAGGTGTTAGAGTGAATTGAGATACTTAGTCTCATTTTGGAAGCTTAAGTTGTAAGAGATGACTAAGGGTTGACTTTTGCGTGAACAAACTCAGACTCATGTTTTGATGGTTCAAATAGATTCGTATGGCGATTTTGGACTTAGGCGTATGTCTGGATTTGGATTTGGAGGTTCCTATGTTGATTTAGCTCTAATTATCTTGTCTTGGTTGAGCCAGAAGTTACTTCTCACCTCTGAGGTAAGTTTATCAAACCCATTTTCGAAATGGAACTCTGTTAGTAGTCTTAGCATATCTATTTGTATATTGCTCCTTTTTAAGTGAGCCAAAATTTTCTGGAAAGCTATTTTATAGCTATATAAATTTTGTTTCGGGCTCCAAAACCTAGTTTGTCTTGTATTTACCCGAAAAAGGGTGATGAAGTACAGGGCAGGTACTGCCCATATTTTTAGTTTTACAAAGCCTTTAGGTTCTACTGTTAGTATTTTAAGCATAGAGTTTTGTACGAAACTGATATGGGGGTGATTCAAGATTTCCCGAAACTCTAAGACATATATCTACAACTAATATGAAGACTACACTGGTCTAGTTTGTGCGTTTACACCTTCAAAACGGAGTCACTACACAAGACAATGGTAGTGTTAAGAATATTTGTTTCAAAACTTTAGGGTGATTTTCACCAATATCATGTTTAGTTCGACATGTTGAAATCACTGATTATATATAGATATTTGATTATGTTTTTATGGTATATATACCTTTTTAAAATATAAGGAGAAGTGTTTGAAGAAGTGGACGGATTGGGTTGGTCTATGGCGTAGATGATTCGAATGTCCTCAAGTTGTGGCTGAACTGTTTTGTGGTATAACACCAAAGTTTGTGTATAATCTTGAAGTTGTACTCTTGTTAATTTCTGGAATGTATTGAAATAACTTGAGCTTTTGTTTTCCCTATTTTCAAATTATATCGTTGTATTCGTGTTATATCAAGTATTGCAAGATATTCGCCAACTCGCCCACTTTATGAATTGCTTGATCATTTTGCATCCTTGTTGGATCTTTGTCCTTCTTGTGGAAGTAACTTCATAATATATATTGGCATGCCTCTTGATTTGGATCTTTTTCCATCTTGACTTTGGATTTATATTTCGTCTTAAATTATGGAACTTGTCTGTGTTAAGTACGAACAAGGAAGCCATTTTTAATACGGTTCTTGATTCTCTTGACTATTGTTTCGACCCTCCTTGATNGGAAGCCATAGAAAGAAAAATGGGATTATATTGATGGTCTCCTGTGGAGTAAATAATAAAAGGTCGTATAGTTGATTCATATTCAACATAGGATTTAAATGTTGGGGTAGATTCCAATGAACATGCATGTTGTATTATAGATATAGAGATATTATCGGGGCTAGGGATCGAGAATATTGACCATACATATGCGATTCATGTAGTTGTACATTGCTAGTCGCATCCTTTATGTTACTATAACGACCCAACCGATCGTTTTGTGTATTTTATCCCCTTCCCCTATTTGATATTTTTCGTATGTGTATTTGATGTTTGATGACTTGAGGGGATGGTTGGGATTGGTTTCGGGAAGGTGTTAGAGTGAATTGAGATACTTAGTCTCATTTTGGAAGCTTAAGTTGTAAGAGATGACTAAGGGTTGACCTTTGCGTGAACAAACTCAGACTCATGTTTTGATGGTTCAAATAGATTCGTATGGTGATTTTGGACTTAGGCGTATGTCTGGATTTTGATTTGGAGGTTCCTATGTTGATTTAGCTCTAATTATCGAAAGTTGGAAATTTAAAAATTTTCAAAAGTTTATAAGTTTCTCCGAGGGTTGACTTTGATAATATCGAATTCGGATTTTGGTTCCGCGAGTTGGAATATGTCCATATAGTCATTTAGAGCTTGTGTGCAAAGTTTGGGTTCATTCCGTATTGGTTAGTCTTGAATCAAACGTTTCATTTAAACTTGGAAGCTCATAAACTTAAGAGAGTGATCTTGACCGACGATTCGTTATTTTGATGTTAATTCCAGTATTTTGAGCCTTTGGATAGGTCTGGGCCTTGGTGTGATTGGAAGGTGTACCAGGGGCCTTAGGTGTGTTTTGGATGAGTTCAAGATCATTTGTATCTTGTTTGGAAGTCCTGTTGCTGGTGTTTTCGCACCTGTGGGGTTTTGTCCGTAGGTGCGAGTCTGCAGAAGCGGATAATTGGGCGTAGAAGTGAAGAATGGCTAGGGGTATAAGAGTCTGCAGATGCGATGTCGCATCCGCGGGGTCTTGTGTGTAGAAGCTCTTTCGCAGAAGCAAATATTGGGGCATATGTACGGATGGTCGGGTACTTAAGTGAGCCCGCAGAAGCGAGCATTTTTCCGCTGAAGCGGAGTCGCAGAAGCAACAATTTTGTCTGCAAAAGTGGAAGTCACTGGGTAGATTAAAATTTCGAGGGTTTGGTATATTTTCCATTATATGGAGTTTTTGGAGCTCGGCTAGAGGCATTTTTGGGGATTTTTTCACCATACTTTGAAGCGTAAATAATTTCTACTTGATTTTGATGTTAGATCTTATTTTCCCATGGATTATTACACCTAGACTTTGTGATTTAAAGGAGAAATTTGAGGGTTTTGGATATGCTTTTGGAGAGTGAAAATTGGAGATTTGGGGGCCGAATTAAGGTTGGATTTGAATGAAACTTGTATATTTGGACTCGTATTATAATGAGTATTCGGGATTTGTGAGTTTTATCGAGTTTTGAGGTGCGAGACCGAGTTGAATGTTTGGTTGACTTTGTATATTTGTATAAAGATCGAAGCTTTATTATTTGGGATTATTTTCCTATGGCTTTAATTGATATTTTTGAGTTATTTTTGGCTAGATTCGAGGCGTTCAGAGGTCCATTCATGTCGAAGGCATTAGTAGAGTATTAATTTGGCTTGCTTGAGATAGGTATCTTGCCTAAACTTGGTTTGAGGCTCTGGTTGCTTGAATTGTTGATGATGGCTACGTGCCAAGGGTGGCACACATGTGGGGGATGAGCATGTGTGCGTGCATCGAGTTTTATCCATGCTCGGGGTAATGCTTAGGCTATGTTATGCCTTGAATTGATTGCTAAGCTTCATGTTATCATGCTTCATGTGTTTGTACCCCCTTTGTGAGCTACTTTATTGCGTTAAAGATCATGTTTAGGATAATCTCCTATTCAAATATGTTAATTGCTATTTTGTGGCGTAATCGCCTAATCAGAGCTTTGATAGCACAATTTGCACATGCATACACCTTGGCATGTCGCTTTTATTGGTCCATGAGCTTCTGATTTGATATTCATTGCTCGTATATATGTATTGTTTTATATGATTTTTGTGTGATATGGACTGGATTGGTAGCACATGAGTTATCTGTGTGGTTTGAGTTATGATAGCACGTGAGTGGTTAGTGTGGTTGTTATATATGGCACGTGCGTTTTTCTCTTTGTGTGTGGATAATGATCCATCCTCCTAAAGTCACCCTCTCATATTTCTCTTCTTGATGGTGTACACGCGGTATGAGAGAAACTGATATGTATTTGGATTTTTGCATCTTTTCTCTATTTGCAATTACCTTGGGTGTGTACATGTTTTATCACATATCTTCTCTATATGCCTTTCTCCGAATGTATGCATGCCTCTTTATGCATATCTTCTCTATATGCTATTTGAGTAGAAGTTGAAGGCACGGTACATATCTTCTCTATATGTTAATCTGCGCGCATTGATTTGATCCTTAATGTATATCTTCTCTATTGCTGACTTGTTAATGGATATATTCTTGTAACACCTTTCTACGTGCACTGATTTGGTCATATCTGTGTTTTACACTTAGTATGGTACCACTGATATGTACTTGTACGATTTATGAATTGGGTAGATTGTTAGTGAGTGTCGTTGGTAGTTCTTGCCACTATTACCTTACCGAGGTTAGTTATGATACTTGATGAGTACATGTGGTCGATTGTACTCATACTACACTCTACACGTAATTGTGCAGATCCGGGTGTTTGATCCAGCTGAGAGCGATTGTGATATCTGTTGAGCTACTAAGAGATGAGATAGAGCTACATTTCGACTGCAGTCCTTGATGTCTCTTTCCATTTCAGTTACTGTAGTTATTATTCAGATACTATTTCCATTTCATGTTTCAGAATTGTATTTCTATTGTAGAGCTCATGACTCTGTACTACCAACTCTGGGGAGTTTTATGTATTGACGCAGTTTAATTATGACATTTGGCTTTAGACTTGTATTATTTTTGTAATTTTATTATCTTGTTTTGTTTTTGCTATGCTTGGCTTGCCTAGAAAATGAGTTAGGCGGCATCACAACCGTATGGTAGTTTTTGGGTCGTAACAAGTTGGTGTGAGAGCCCTAGGTTCATAGGCTCTCCGAGTCTTGAGCGAGTTTAGTAGAGTCTTGCGGATTGGTACGGAGATGTCTGAACTCATCTTTGAGAGGCTGCCGAACTATTAGGAAAACTTCACTTCCTTTCATTCTTGTCATTCGGATTTGTGATTTTCGAAGTTTGAACCTTACTCTTCTAATCCTATCATATATGGTGAGGATACGTTGAGCCGGATCAGTTTAGCAGGAAATAGTGCCTCCAGCCAGGGACGTGAGGGGCATGTGCCGAGGTAGGGCACGTGCTGCAGGTAGAGACCCAACTAGATCAACACTTGTGGAGCCACCCATTGCTTCAGTAGAGGATCAGGTTCTGGATATTGTTGAGCCGATGGGACGAGCTCAGACTTTAGCAGTACCTATTGCTATGCCTAGTCTTTAGGAGACTTTGGCCAAGATCTTGAGTGTGTATACGAGCTTGGCTCAGGCAGGTATAATACCAGTTGCACTAGCTACCTCACAGGCTGGAGAAGGATTCCAGACTCCCGTCGCCCGTACACCAGAGCAGCTAGCTCAGGGTTATCAGATACTGGGGTTCTACCAGTATAACTAGTGGTTGCAGCGCAAGTCGAGATAGGACCATATTTGACTGATGAGGAGTAGAAGAGGCTAGAGCGATTCCTGAGACTTTGTTCTTCCCAGTTCAGTGGAGGAGAGTCAGAGGATGCTCAGGATTTTCTTGATTAGTGTCATTGGATTCTTTGCACAGCGGGTCTTGTGGACTCCAATGGAGTTAACTTCACTACTTTTCAACTTACAAGGCTAGCCTACAGGTGGTGGCAGACTTATGAGTCCGGCAGGTCAGCTGGCGCACCACCACTTACACGGGATCAATTCCCCGTTCTCTTCTTAGTGAAGTTTGTTCCACAGACTCGTAGAAAGGAGTTGTGTAGGGAGTTTGAGTATCTATGTTAGGAGGGCTTGACTGTGACCCAGTATGAGATAAGATTCATGGAGTTGGCACGTAATGTAGTACTTTTGGTCCCTACTAAGAGGGAGAGAATCAAGAGGTTAATTAATGGCCTCAACTACAGTATTCGATATGGTATGGCCCGAGAGGCCGAGAGGGATACTAGTTTTCTCCAGGTGGTTGAGATTTCCAAGTGCTTGGAGCATGTTTGCAGGCTTGAGCGAGAGGAGCGGGAGTCCAAGAGGCCCCGTGATTTGGGTGATTTTGGTGGTGCCTCATTTGGAGGCTAGTTATATCATAATAGAGCCATCCTTTTAGGACTGCTCAGGCAGCTCGTCAGATTCATTGTGGTTCGTCAGTTAGCCACGATTCATATAGAGCTCGCCCAGGCTAGTCATCATTCAGCGTGCTGCCGGCATAGAGTTCTTATCGCGCTTCATCTGCTTAGGGTTCCCAAGTGGATATTCGAGTTATCAGAGTCAGTCACAAGGTCAGCAGCCTCATCAGAGGAGGGGTTATTTTGAGTGTGGGGACTTGAGTATCTTAAGAGGGATTTCCCTAAGCTTCTAAGTAGTGTACCACAACAGAGCACACAATCTTTGATTCCAGTGCTAGTAGATACACTACCCAAACAACCAGCTAGGGGTGGGGCTCAGCCGATTCATGGTCGCCCTAGAGGGGGAGGTCAGTCAGGTGGTGGACAAGCTCGTTGTTATGTATTTCCAGCCAGGCCAAATGCAGTTGCTTCCGATGTTGTGATTACAAGTATTGTTTTAGTGTGCCACATAGATGTTTCAGTGTTATTTGACCATGGTTCCACTTATTCTTATGTGTCATTATATTTTTTTCGTTATTTGGATATACTTCATGATTCTCTTTGATATTCTTATTCATTTATCTATATTAGTGGGTGATTCTATTATAGTAGATCGTGTGTATCGGTCTTGTATGGTTACCATTAAGGGATATAAGACTAGGGTTGATCTTTTATTGTTTAGTATGGTTGATTTTGAGGTGATTTTGGGTATCAATTGGTTATCTCCATATCATGCTATTATTGATTGTCACGCTAAGATCGTGACATTGGCCATGTAAGGGTTCCTGAGTTTAGAGGGGAAGGATTCTATGAGACACACTCCTAGTAGAGTGATTTCTTTTCTGAAGGCTCAACAGATAGTTGAGAAAGGGTGCTTGCCATATCTTGCCTTTGTGAGGAATTTTAGTGTTGATACTCCTATTGTTGAGTCAGTGCCAGTAGTGATGAAGTTTTCAGACGTGTTTCCAGTAGACCTATCTGGTATGCCACTCGATAGGGATATTGATTTGGTGCTGGGCATTTAGCCCATCTCTATTCCACCATATCGCATTACACCAGCGGAGCTGAAGGAATTAAAGGAATAGTTATAGGAATTGCTTAATAAGGGTTTCATCAGGCTGAGTGTTTTACCTTGGGGTACGCTGGTGTTGTTTGTGAAGAAGAAAGATGGTTCTATGAGAATGTGTATCGACTATCGGCAGTGAACAAGGTGACTATCAAGATCAAGTATCCACTGTGGCGCATAGATGATTTATTTGATCAACTTCATGGTGCTAAGGTGTTCTCGAAGATTGATTTTAGACCGGGGTATCATCAGCTAAAGATTAGGGCTTCAGACATCCCTAAGACAGCTTTCAAAACCCGTTTATAGGCATTATGAGTTCTTGATGATATCTTTTGGTTTGACAAATGACCCATCAACCTTTATGCATTTGATGAACATTGTGTTTCATCCATATTTAGATTCCTTTGTTATTGTGTTCATTGATAATATATTAGTGTATTCCCATAGTAGGGTGGAGTAGAAGCAACATTTAAGATTGTGCTTCAGATCTTGAGGGAGCAGAAGCTATATGCTAAGTTCTCCAAGTTCGAGTTTTGGTTAGACTCAGCGACATTCTTAGGTCATGTGGTATCTAGTGAGGAGGCTAAGGTGAACCCGAAGAAGATTGAGACCATGCAGAGTTAGCCCAGACCTTCTGCGGCTACAAAGATCCAGAGATTTCTAGGGTTGACTGGGTATTATCGCTATTTTGGGGAGGGATTTTCATCCAAAGTAGCCCCATTGACCAAATTGACCCAGAAGGGTGCTCCATTTAGGTGGTCTGATGAGTGTGAGGAGATCTTTTAGAAGCTCAAGACAGCTTTGGCTACATCTCCAGTGTTGGTTTTGCCTTCAGGATCATATATAATTTATTGTGCTGCTTTGCAGGTTTGTCTTGAATGTATGTTGATGCAGGACGGTAGGGTGATTGCCTACACGTCGTGCCAGTTGAAACCCCATGATAAACACTATCCGGTCCATGATTTAGAGTTGGCAGCTATTGTGCACGCGCTCAAGATTTTGAGGCATTATCTTTATGGTGTATCTTGTAAGGTGTATACAGATCATTGGAGTCTCCAGCATCTGTTTAAATATAATGATTTGAATTTGATGAAGTAGAGATGGTTGGATCTATTGAAGCATTATGATATCACCATTCTTATCATCCGGAGAAGGCCAATGTGGTTGCGGATACCTTGAGCAAAAAAGCGATGAGTATGGGAAGTTTAGCATTTATTCCAGTTGGGGGAAGGCCTTTAGCCATGGATGTTCAGGAATTAGCCAATAGGTTGGTGAGGTTGGACATTTCGGAGCCAAGCAGGGTTCTTGCTTGTGTTGTATCTTAGTCATATTTGTTTGAGTGCATTAAGGTGCTTTAGTATGATGATCCCCACTTACTTGTCCTTAAGGATACAGTGTAACACGGTGATGCTAAGTAGGTGACTATTGGTGATGATGGAGTGTTGAGGCTTCAGGGTCGGGTCTGTGTTCCTAATATTGATGGCTAGAGAGAGTTGATTTTGGAGGAGGCTCATGGTTCGTGATACTCTATCCATCCAGGTGCTACGAAGATGTATTGTGATTTGAAACAACATTATTGGTGGAGAAGGAAGAAGGACATTGTTGGACATGTTGCACGGTGTTTGAATTGTCAATAAGTTAAGTACAACAATCAGAGAACGGGAGGGTTTCCTCAGAAGATAGATATACCAGAGTGAAAGTGGGCGTGTATCACTATGGACTTCGTGGTAGGTTTTCCACGGACATCGAGGAGATTTGACGTTGTTTGGGTCATTGCGGGCAGACTAACCAAGTCTACACATTTCATTCCAATCATGACTTCCTAAACTTCGGAGCAGTTGGCTAAGATCTATATCCGGGAAATTGTTCGCTTACAAGGTGTACTTGTTTCTATTATCTCAGATCGCGATACCTAGTTTACTTCACATTTCTGGAGGGCTGTTCAACGTGGTTTGGGCACATATGTTGAGTTGAGCATTGCTTTTCATCCTCAGATAGACGGACAGTCTGAATGGACCATTCAAATTTTAGAAGATATGTTGAGAGCTTGTGTCATAGATTTCGGAGTCCAATGGGATCAGTTTCTACCATTAGAGGAGATTTCATATAACAAAATCTTCTAGTCTAGTATCAAGATGGTTTCGTACGAGGCTTTATACGGGAGGCGATGTCATTTTTTGGTGGGTTAGTTTGAGTCTGAGGAGACTAGGTTATTAGGCAGATAATTGGTTCGTGATGCATTGGAGAAGGTGAAGCTAATTTAGGAGACGCTTCACACTGCACAGTACAGGCAGAAGAGTTATGCTTATAAGAAGACTCATGATGTGTCATTCATGGTGGGTGGGAAGGTTCTACTTAGAGTTTATCCTATGAGGGGGGTGATGGGGTTCGGGAAGAAGGGCAAGTTGAGTCCTCGATTTATTGGTCTTTGACGTCTTGGAGAGAGTTGGTGAAGTGGCTTACAGACTTGCCTTGACACCCAACTTGTCGGGAGTTCATCCAGTATTCCATGTTCTATGCTTCAAAAGTACTATGAGGATTCGTCACATGTGTTGGATTTCAGTTCGGTGCAATTGGACAAGGATTTGACTTATCATAAGGAGCCGGTGGCCATTGGATAGGCAGGTTATGAAGTTGAGATCAAAAGATATTTATTTGGTGAAGGTTCAGTAGAGGGGTCAAACGGTCTAGGACGTAACCTGGGAGACCGAGCATGATATGCGGAGCAGATATCCTTACCTTTTCAGCATTTCAAGTATGACTCTAAACTCATTTTGGGATGAACGTTTGTTTAATATGGGGAGAATGTAACGACCCGGTCGGTCGTTTTGTGTATTTTAGCCTCGTTCCCCTATTTGATGTTCCATATATGTGTATTTGATGTTTGGAGACTTTCGTGGATGGTTGGCATTGGTTTCGGAAAGGTGTTAGAGTGAATTGAGACACTTAATCTCATTTAGGAAGCTTAAGTTGTAAGAGTTGACCAAGGATTGACTTTTGCGTGAATGACCCCGGATTTGTATTTTGGTAGTTCCAATAGGTTTGTATGGCGATTTTGGACTTAGGTGTATGTCCGAATTTAGATTTGGAGGCTCCTTGGTTGATTTGGCTCTAATTGTCAAAAATTGGAAATTTGGAGATTTGAAAAGTTCATAAGTTTGACGGGGGTTGACTTTGATGATATCAGATTCGAATTTGGTTTCGGGAGTTGGAATAAGTTCATTTAGTCATTTATAGCTTGTGCAAAGTTTGGGTTCATTCCGTATTAGTTTTGAACCAGACGTTTGGAAGCTCATAAACTTAAGAGAGTGATCTTGATCGATGATTCGTGGTTTTGATGTTAATTCCATTGTTTTGAGCCTTTAGATAGATCTGGGGAAGGTATTAGAACTTGTTGGTATGATTGGATGGAGTCCCGGGGGCTTCGGATGTATTTCAGACCATTTCTATCTTGTTTGGCAGTCTTGTTGCTGGTATTTTTGCACCTGCGAGGTTTTGTCCGCAGGTGCGAGTCCGCAGAAGTGAAGAATTGCTGGGAACGATAGACTCTGTAGATGCGGAAGAATTGTGCAGATGCGATGTCGCATATTTGGGGTCCTGTGAACAAAAATGGATATTGGAGCGCAAGTGCTAATGGTCTGGGGGCTTAAGTGAGCTGGCAGAAGCGTAGTCGCAGAAGCGACAATTTTGTCCGCAAAAGCAGTAATCGCTGGGCAGATTAAAATTTAGAGGGTTTGGTCTATTTTCCATTATTTGGAGTTTTAGAGCTCAACTAGAGGTGAGTTTTAGGGAGTTTTTCACCATACTTTGAAGGGTAAGTAATCTCCACTTGATTTTAATGTTAGATCTTGTTTCTCCATGGATTATTAAAACTAGACCAAGTGATTTAAAGGAAAAACTTAGGGGTTTTGGCTATGATTTTAGAGTGAAAATTGGAGATTTGGGGGCTAATTTGAGGTCGGATTTGGATAAAACTTGTATATTTGAACCTGCATTGGAATGAGCGTTCGGGATTTATGAGTTTTGTCGAGTTCTGGGGTACGAGTCAGGGTTAAAATTTTAGTTGACTTTGTGTATTTGTATAAAGATCAAAGCTTTATTGTTTGGGGTTGTTTTCCTATGGCTTTAATTGATATTGTTGAGTTGTTTTTAGCTTGATATGGGCTATTCGGAGGTCGATTCGCGTGGAAAGTTTAGAGTATTGATTTATCTTGCTTGATGTAAGTATCTTGCCTAAACTTGATTTGAGGCTCTAGTTGCTTGAACTGTGGATGACGGCTACCTGCCAAGAGTGGCACACATGTGGGGGATGAGTATGTGTGCGTGCACCAAGTTTTTATCCATGCTTGGGGGTAGTGCTTAGGTTATGTTATGTCTTGAATTGATATCTAAGCTTCATGTTATAATACTTCATATGTTTGGACTCCTTTGTGAGCTACTTGAATGGCCTTAGAGATCATGTTTAGGATAATCTCCCGTTCAAATATGTTAATTGCTATTTTATGTCATAATCACCTAATCAGAGCTTTGGTAGCACACTTCGCACATGCATACACCTTGGCATATCACTTTTATTCGTCCATGAGCTTATGATTTGATATTCATTTCTCGTATATATGTATTGTTGTATATGTTTTCTATATGATATGGACCGGATTGGTAGCACATTAGTTGTCCGTACAGTTTGAGTTATGACAACACATGAGTGGTCCTTGCGGTTATTATATGGCATGTGAGTTGTCTGTGCAATGTGTTGATAAGGATCCATCTCCATAGGGTCACCCTCTCATGTTTCTCTTTTGATGTTGTACACGCGGTATGAGGAAAATTGATCAGTGTTTGGGTTTTTGCATCTTTTTTCTATTTGCAATTACCTTGGGTGTATACATATTTTATCGCATATCTTCTCTATATGCCTTTCTCGGAATGTAGACATGCCTCTTTATGCATATCTTCTCTATATTCTATTTGATTAGAAGGTAAAGGCAGGATGCATATTTTCTCTATATGTTAACCTGTGCACATTAATTTGATCCTTAATGCATATCTTCTCTATATGTTGTGTTGTTAATGGATACAGTCTTGGTACACCTTTATACGTGCACTGATTTGGTCATATCTGTGTTTTACGCCTTGTTTGGTACCAATGCGATGTACTTGTATGACTTATGAATTGAGCAGGTTGTTAGTGAGTATCGTCGGTAATTCTTGACACTATTACCTCGTCGAGGTTAGTTATGATACTTGCTGAGTATATGGGGTCGGTTGTACTCATACTACACTCTGCACGTAGTTGTGTAGATCCAGGTGTTGGACATACCTGAGAGCGGTTGTGATTGCTATTGAGCTGCTGAGAGACGAGGTAGAGCTACATTTCGACCACAGTCTTTGACATCTCTTTCCATTTCAGTTACTGTTGTTATTATTCAGACAATATTTTCATTTCGTGTTCAACCTTGTATTTCTATTGTAGAGATCATGACTCTGTATTACCAGTTCTAGAGAATTTTATGTATTGACGCAGTTTATTTATGACATTTGGCTTTAGACTTATATTATTTCTGTAATTTTGTCATCTTGTTTCGTTTTGGTATGTTTGGCTTGTCTAGAAAGTGAGTTAGGCGCCATCACGACAAGATGGTGATTATTGGGTCGTGACAATTACCAATTGGGCAAGAAAGTTTGGATTCTAGATAATGACTATTGTTTATTGGCAATTGACGTTCAGATGGAAGAACACTACTTGACCTTGGAGACCCTATTCTATCTGCGATAGTGGTAGTTGAGTTAGAGCGAGGGCTTGTGTTGCATACACTGAAAGACTAGGAGAAAATAGTGGTGGAAAAGGTGAAAGGTTGTCCCCTGCTGGAGTTCGAGTAAGGCGTTGAGTGAGTAAGACTAAGCGTTTAGTTCTCCTATTTAGGGGAATTAATAGGCCCGACATTTTGAGTTTAAGGAAGATTAGTAGAGTTAGAATGCAAAGAGTGGGTAGTGTATGATTTCAAATCTATAGGAGTAGATTCACTTTGCATAGGGGTAATATTGTGCATGTGGGTAGTAATAAGCGCAGATTGATCAACTTGTATGTCTACTTGTCTGGAAGGTTTTGCCAAGTGTTGTGTGCAGGTGTTGTGTTTAGGTGGTATGTTAGAGTCGCAAGTAATTCTGGTAGAAGTTAGGTGAGTTTTAGTGGCTGTTAGTGAGTTGGCATTTTCAAGATTATGGGTTAAATTATTATCATTACTGATAGTTTTCTGGACCATTATTTGGGTATTGGCAGTGGAACACACATTTTTTCCATGTGGCAACAGCAGACTGGATAGGGACTTTGGATTCATCGAAGAGGAAAGAGATTGAGTGGGCATAGCAGGGACAACCTTTGAGACCTCAGTGGGATTCTCTAATTTTTCTTTCTGAATGGGAAGATTCCAAAATTTAAGTGATTTTGTTAAGTAGAGGCAGACCCCTTATTAATAACTTCATTCTTTTTATTATAACTCATGGGAGAAGTAACTAATTTGGACTTAAAAGCTAATTTCTGGGTGTTAATGTACTTACCAGATGTTGCTTCAAAAATCGTTACTATAATATCTTCATTAATTGATGGCTTGGTTGAATCTTGTAGTCCTCGTTGATTGGTAGCCTTTTTCTTCTTGTGGAAGGTAACTGCAGGCCGTTCCTCTTTAATGTCCCTGTTGTTTGTAGTTTTGGTAGGATGACCTGCTCCTTCTGTGCTATTGGCTAAGATTGTTAGTTGAACTTCATCCTCCTGCTGATTTATGACTAGACAGGCTTGGTATGAGCTATATTGTTGGACGTGGCCGATTCTTCCACAGAGTTTGCATAACAAATACTTGCCTTCATATATGATTGAAGTTTTTTGAGAGCCTATCTGTCACGACCTAAACTAACCCATGTCGTGATGGCGCCTATCATGAAACTAGGCAAGCCGACTCATTTCCAAAACAAACCGATATTTTCATTTCAAAGATAATTCCAATGTTATTTAACATAAAAACCTTCGTAAAGGAGTTCCAATCAAAATAAAAGTGCGGAAGAAAAAGCCCGACATCGGGGTGTCACTAGTCATGAGCATCTACTACAATCTGTCTAACAATATCAAGGCTAACTCGGCTTGAAAAATAGCTAAATACAACTAGAGGAAGATAAGAGGGAGAAGAGCAGGGGCTGCGATTGCCAAACAGCTACCTTGCTATCTCCAAGAAAATCTGCAACTAGAACAATCAATAACCGCTACCGTGTCCAGCTACACTTGAATCTGCACACAAGGTGCAGGGAGTAACGTGAGTACGCCAACTCAGTAAGTAACAACAATAAATAAAGACTGAACAGTAGTGACAAGCAATAAAGCATATAACATTCATATCGGGAAATCTCAGTAAAATACCATAAGCTTTTAAAATCAGGGTTTGAATCAAAACATCTCGTTTAACCCAGTTCCAGTAAAAATCATTTAAAAATATTTTTCAACAGTTTTCAGACAGAGGAAAAAT
>AWOL01S0061013.1:9241-53239 GCA_000715115.1 Nicotiana otophora
GAAAAATATTATTGATGAATTATTTTGAGATGAGCCGTGAGCTCTTTATTGTGGCAAACTATTATTGATGATTTATTTTGGCATGAGCCGTGAGCTCTTTATTATTGAAAAATATTGTTGTTGATTTTTTTTGTGGAAAAATTGAAATATTGGGCACTTGAAGTGCAAATTGTGATATATTATGATATTGATACGCATGCGGTGGTATAAGGTCTGAGTGTTGAAACGCATGCGGTGAGATANGATTATAGTTTCCAGAAAGTTAAACCAGTTATTATTTGGAAATTTGTACAGAAAGTTATAACGGATTGAATGAAGGCTGGTAGAGCAGTTTCGCCAGAAATTTCGCCAGACATTTCTGATGCGTGGAGCCGACTTTGGAAGCCTATATCTCGCAATTCATAAGGAATCAGAACATTTACAATACATGAAAGTTATAGTCGTTGGATTATAGTTTCTAGAAAGTTAAACCATTTATCATTTGGATATTTGTACATGAAGTTATGATCAATTGAAGGAAGACTGGTAGAGCCATTTCTGGTGGACTTTTAGTGACGAAAAATGGACTTTTAGTGACGGAAAATAGACTTTTAGTGACNTTACGAGGCGGTACCTTGGGAGTGCCCTTGTTGATATTGATTTATGGTCGTAGTTGCCTTTGATTATTGTTGTGATTTTCTTCAAGTTAGAAATAATTCTGTTTTGTTTCCACGAGGTATTTAATTGCCATTATTTGATGTAATTAAATGTGACATACTACTTGATTCATTTCCATTGTCATTTTATCTTATAATATTGTTTAAACATTTTACNAAACCATTTATCATTTGGACATTGGTACATAAAGTTATGATCAATTGAAGGAAGGCTGGTAGAGCCATTTCTGGTGGACTTTTAGTGACGAAAAATGGACTTTTAGTGACGGAAAATAGACTTTTAGTGACGGATTGGCAGAAACTTAAGGACAAAAAATGTTCATTTCGTTTTGGATTTTTGGAGCACGGTTCTTGGGCGATGTTTGGGCGATTTTCACGGGAAAACATTGGGGTAAGTGTTCTTTATCCTATATTGATTATATTTCATGATTCCATACTCATTTACATCATGAATCCGTGAATTTATGGAAGAAAAATCAAGATTTTTGCAAAACCTTCCAAAAACGAAAATTTAAGATTTGGAGGTGGAGTTGTTATCAGATTTTGGTAAAATTGGTATGGATAGACTCGTAATTGAATGTGTTGTCGGATTTTATAAGTTTCGGCTGATTCTGAGATGTGGGCCCCACGGGCAAATTTTGAACTAATTTCGGATTTTATTGAAAATATAATATTTTACCATGCCATTATTTATTCTCCAGTAGGGCCTGACCTGACCTCGTCACTACTCTACCGAGGTTAGGCTTGGCACTTACTGGGTACCGCTGTGGTGTACTCATACTACGCTTCTGCACATCCTTTTGTGCAGATCCAGGTACATCTTATCAGACCACGCATCAGTAAACTTGCTGTACGAGGAGACTTCGAGGTATATATGTCAGCGTCCGCAGACTCCGGAGTCCCCTTCTATCTTACTATGTTATCTTCCTTATTTGCTTTAGACTCTAATGTATAGAGACATATAAAATAAATTTTTAAAAGCTTGTGACTTATTTCTACCGGGTTTTGGGAGTTGAAATTGTAGTTTATTTATTTCAGATATTTATTATTATTCCGCATTGATAGATTTACCTAGTCTTAAAGACTAGGTGCCATCACGACATCCTACGGAGGGAATTTGGGGTCGTGAAAATATCAACATCAATTTTAACACAGTAAATTATGTATGAGATTTATTCTATTGGTATAAGGTGTTATTTTTAATTGTATATCAACATAAAATTTTACATAGTATAATGATGGTATTAAATAGTTATAAATTATAATGATATTTTTAGTGTATTAGTATACATAGTATAGTAAATCCTTCAGCCGTTGTATAGATTGTGTTTTTACGTAAAAATTGTAGATAATTAAATATATACATAGAATAAGTATATATATGATAATATAATAGTATATAATTATATTCGGTATAATATATGTATAAATAGTATACATGACATATTTTATTTATACCATTCATATAAATAGATTCAGAGTAATAGAAATATTCAGAGAATATTTGAATGCTAATTTAAGAGACAGAAATTTAGAATAGAGAGAGAGAGGTTTAAATGTTAGATCAAGCAACTAAAATTTAGATAACTAAGGATAAAACTGATCCCGTAATTAGTGTTACTCATTAATTGTGCATATAACCTTTGTAATATGCTAGTATCGTAAAAGAATCTGCTATACATGTAATAAACCAAAAATGATATTATTTTTTAAAAGATTCTCCGTCATGTATTTTTCTCTAATAGAGTTTCGCACATCAAGCTTCTTCGGTCGTTGGTGTAAACCAATTATTTGTGTCTTCTGTAATGTAAGTAACTAATAATAGTTAAACTTAGTAAATGATGTTGCGTAATACTACATTATATTGGTGGTGTGAATATTGCAAATAGATTGCCTAATACTATATTAACTGGTAATCAAGATCTCCATTACTTTCATAGCTTATATTACATGTGTCACATATAATTCAAAAACAGAAAAAGGAGCCCAACCCAAAAACTTCACACATCCAAATAGCTAACAATTAGAAGTCGGTATCCTCTAAAAAAAGTTTAAGATTGTATATTGCCTCAAAATGAATCATTCTTATCCTGTCAGTTGTTGACTAGTTGTGGCTTAGCCAGCCTATGGTTATCCCTATTTTACACATTAAGTCCAATAGAAGTTTTTTCGTAGCCCAGTCTAGAGATTTTCTTCTATTTTTTGTTCTTTTCTCTTTCTTTTAATCTCATTAAGAGTGGACTCTAACTTGGATACTTGACAGATTTATTTTCTTATATCTTGGATTTCTATAAACTTTGATGGATTACCTACAATACAACCTAAATTTTTGTAGTATTATACCACACACTCCTGCAAAACTTATTATGCAATGAGTAATAATACAGAGATTGTTATACAATCTTTAATGCTCCGATGCAGATATTGTTAGTACTGTTATGGAATAATAGAAAATAAAGTAAAACAAGAGTAATTTAGAGGGAGATAATTAATAAACTTTTCTTGATTATATTCTTAAGTGTTTGGGCTTATTTATAGGCACTTTTGCATGAAAAATTTTGGGAAGAAATTCAAAAATAGTCAGATTTACAAGTGGTCATTCAAAAACAGCTACAGTTTCAAAAGTGATCGAAATTTAGCCACTTTTCATGTAAAGATAAATCTGAACGAAAACAATGTTCAAAATCTGGAAAATACTCCAGCATACTATACTAGAATTCCAGTATAATATACTGAAACTCCAGTATTAAACTGGAGTTCCAGCATAAGTATACTGGAGTTCCAGTATAATATATCGGACCAGCATAATATGCTGAAAGTTCATACACATACACAGGTGCTCCAATCTCCAGTATATTATGCTGGAACTTTTCGCATGTTGGAGTTCCAGCATAAAATGCTGGAAGTTCATACACAGGTGCACTGATCTCCAGTATATTATGCCAGAACTTTTTGTGTTGTAGCAAAATAGTGACTATTTTTCAATACTTTGCAAACGCTGGCTATTTTTGAATGACCAGTCCGAAAACTGCTAGCCCGTGCTATTTTTACAAGAATTTGTTCACTTATCCAAAGTCTTGACACTTTTTGAAAGTCTTGACGTTTGTTGAAAAGGCTTTACCACTTGTTGAAAGTCTTGACATTTGTTGAAAGGCCTTGCCACTTCTAGAAGGCCATGTCACTTGGCCATAATTTGCTCCCCAAGTAATTTCATAATACATAAATATTCACTCTTAATATTATTTATAACACTCCCCCTTGAATGTCCATTAGTAGATAATGTGACTCGTTAAAACCTTAATAGGAAAAAACCCAGTGGGAAAAAATTCTAGTGAAGGAAAAAAAGTACACATATTTAATAATACGTCTTTTGGTTGCTTTATTAAAAACTTTGCAAGGCAAATCCAGTGGGACAAAACCTTGTAAGGAAAAAAGAGTACAACGTGACTCCCTTTATGAGAGCATCAATTCACATTTGTGAGCCTTCTTATCCCCATCTTGTACACTAGTACCTTGAAGGTTAACGCTGGTAGAGATTTGGTGAACAAATCAGCCATATTATCACTTGAACAAATATGTTGCACATTGTCACCATTCTTTTGAAGATCATGTGTGAAAAATAACTTTGGTGAAATGTGCTTTGTCCTATCTCCTTTTATGAATGCTTCCTTCAATTGGGCTATACATGTTGCATTGTCTTCATACAAAATCGTGGGTATTTTGCCGCACTTTAAACCATATTTTCCTTGAATAAGATGTATTATTATGATGACCCAAAAGGTCATCTTATGTTTTAGAACTCGATTATGCCCTCTTAGGCCTTAAAATCTCTTTTTTTTACCCTCCTTGATTTGTGTACACAGTCCGGATATTGGCCCGAAAGGCTTATATGCTAAAACCTGATAAATATAAGAATGTATACCTAAAAATTTCAGTTGAGTTGACTTCGGTTAATATTTTTGGTAAACGGACCCGAATCCATATTTTAACGGTCCCGGTGGGTCCGATCAAAATATGGGACCTGGGCGTTTTTCTGAAATCGAATTCGGAGGTCTCTAGCTCGAGCTAAGATTTTTTTATGAAAATGAAAGGTCTGAAATTTAATGGTTTTTAAGAATTGGTTGATATTTGGCCTTGTTGATACCGGGTCCGTATTTTGGTTCCGGAGCTCTGTATAAGTCCAATATAATATTTATAGTATCTGTGAAATTTGGTGAGAAACGGAGTTGGTTTGACGTGATTCAGACGTCTGGTTGTGAAAATAGGAATTTTAAAGCTTTCTTGAAACTTTCATTCGATTTGGTGTTCAATTCATAGTTCTAAGTGTTATTTTGGCGATTTGATCGTACGAGCAAGTTCGTATAATATTTTTAGACTTGTGTGCATGTTTGGTTTGGATCCCCGAGGGGTCGGGTGAGTTTCGGATAGGCTACGGGATGTTTTGGACTTGAAAAATCTAGTATTTTTTGCTCCAGCAGCTGTTCTGGTATGTTCTTCTTCGCGTTCGCGAAGTTACTCTCGCGAACGCGAAGGGTAAGCTGGCCAGGGTGAGTTTTTACTCTTCGCGAACGCGAAGGCTTGGTCGCAAACGCGAAGCGATGGGGGTTTGACCCTTCGCGAACACGACCGGCTAATTACGAACGCGTAGTGTTAGGGACCCGGGGGAGGGGGTCAGTCTTTCCTTCATTGCGAACGCGAGCAAGGTCTCGCGAACGCAAAGGCCAGGGGGAGAAGCATTCGCAAATGCGAAGGAGGACTCGCGAACGCGTAAGCTTGACAACTCTGCTCTTCGCGAACGCGACAGTGCCCTCGCGAATGCGATGGGCACTGTCGCCCAGTGCATAAACAGTCCCAAAAATGGGACTTAAGCCATTTCTTCAACTTTTCAAAAACCAAACGGGCTAGAGGCGATTTTCAAGAGATATATTCTTCCCCAAAGTGTTGGTAAGTGACTCTACACCATTTTCTTTGAATTACCCATTATATTTCATGAATTTTCAACCTAAAATCTAGAGTTTTCATGGTAGAATTGGGGGTTTTGGGTTGAAACTAGGGATTTAGAAATTTGGGGATTTAGACCTCAAATTGAGGTCGGATTTCAAAATCAATTATATATCCGGGCTCGGGGATAAATGGGTAAATAGATTTGGTTTGAACCTCGGGTTTTGACCAAGCGGGCACGGGGTAAATTTTTGACTTTTTGTGGGAAAGTTTGAAAAATCTAAATTTATGCAATGTAATTGATTTCTTTAGAAATATTTGATATTATTGAGTCATTTTTGAACATATACGAGTGGTTTGGAGGTGGATTCTAAAGGAAAAGTTTTGATTGAGCATTGAGTGGCCTTCGGAGCGAGGTAAGTGTCGTGGTTAACCCTGACTTGAAGGAATTAGGAATCTCAGATTATTTGCTATGTGAAATTCATATGAGAGGTGTATATGTGAAGTGACGAGTACTTATGCGTCGCCAATTTACCTGTTTTCCCTATTTTCTCCCGTATTTCTCATATTGTCTCTTTCCCATGTCTAATTGCTACGTGTTTAGACTAGTGTTGTTAAATTGATCGTTCTTATCATGTTTACAGATCTTCTAGTGATAATTGAGTATTTATTTCGTAGTTGAGATTGATATTGTGGAACCAAATGTTGAAGTAAGGCTTGTACTTGTTATTATATCTCCCTATTGTTATTTATTCATTGCGTTATGGTAAGGGAGAGTGTTAATGCACGAAGGGTGATATCGTTCCATATTGTGAGTATTAACGCACGAAGGGTAATGTCGTTCCATATTGTGAGTATTAATGCACGAAGGGTGATGCCGTTCCATATTGTGAGTATTAATACACGAAGGGTGATGTCGTTCCATATTGTGAGTGTTAATGCACGAAGGGTGATGCCGTGTCGTTTCTATTGATTTTATGGTGAGGTCGAGAGTAAAAGCACGAAGGGTGATGTAGTGCATTTTTCCTTTACTGTACTCACTGTTCTAGCTGATTCATAGTATATTGGTTGTTCTAATTATCATCATGTTGTAGTTCTTTATCTCGTATTTCCTTCAGCATGTTTCCCCCTCCCGATATTTCCTGTCTAGCTCTTCATTGTTGTTATTGGTATATACACTGTTAAATTATACAGGTTGATTTGTAGGTGTCTTCTCTTAACCTCGTCACTACTTCGTCGAGGTTAGGCTCAACACTTACCAGTACATGGGGTCGGTTGTACTGATATTGCACTCTGCACTTTCTGTGCAGATTTTGGTACCGGCTAGGGTTGATAGAGATATATGTTGTTGGACCACTATCCGGAGACTCAAGGTAGATCTGTCGGCGTTCACAGACCTTGAAGTCCCCGTCTATCTTTTCTGTTTACTATTTCTCTCATTCAAACAGTTGTATTTCTCTCAGACTATTATTTGTAGTGAATTCTAGAATGCTCGTGAATTGTGACTCTAGATCCGGGTGGTAGTAATTAGTGTAATTTTTATATTATTCTGCACTCACTATATTTCATCTTAGCTAATTATTGTTATTTACTGAATGGAATAAGGATTGGTTTAACGAATTTCTAACGTTGACTTGCCTAGCAAGTGAAATGTTAAGCGCCATCACGGTCCCGACGGTGGGAATTTTGGGTCGTGACAAGTTGGTATCAGAGCACTAGGTTGCCTAGGTCTCACGATTGACGAGCAAGCTTAGTAGTGTCTGTAGGATCGGTACGGAAACGTCTATGCTTATCTTCCAGAAGCTATGAAGTTTAGGAATAATATCACTTATATTCTTCTCTGTCGTGCGATTTTGTTTTCTCAATACTGATTGGACTCTTTTACTATTATTCTCTCGTAGATGGCTAGAATGCGTACCGCTTTCTCAGCTGAGCAGCAGCCAGAGCCTCCAGTGGCAGCTCCTACGCGGGGCAGAGGTCGAGGCCGAGGCCGTGCCAGAGGCAGAGGTAGGGGCAGGGCTCAGCCCAGAGCCCGGGCAGTAGCCCCAGCAGTAGAGCCTCATATAGAGCTTGACGAGGAGGTTCCAGCCTAGACTATTCCTGCCGGACCAGCTCAGGTTATAGGGGGTACATTACCACCCTAGTACTTTAGGATGCTTTGGTCCGTTTGGTGGGCTTTATAGAGAGTGTGGCCCAGACTGGCGCATTTCCCTTGGCACCAGCCGTCTCTAAGGCTGGAGAAGGAGCCCAGACTCCCACTACACCCGCTTCAGAGCAGATAGCTCCCCAGTATCAGGCTCCAACAGCTCATCTAGTTAGAGTAGTTCAGCCGGTTATTGCGACACAGGCCGGAGATGAGCCAGCTATGTCTTCTGAGGCTTTATGGAGATTGGACAGGTTTACCAAGCTCTTTCCAGTTCACTTCAGTGGTGCTACTGCAAAGGATCCCCATGGGTATCTTGACAGTTGTCACGAGGTTCTACAGAACATGGGTATAGTGGAGACTAATGGGGTCGATTTTGCTTCATTTCATATGACTTGTTCTGCCAAGAAATGGTGGAGAGATTATTTGTTGAACAGACCAGCCGGGTCGCCTGCTCTTACTTGGGACCAGTTCTCTCAGCTCTTCCTAGAGAAGTTTCTTCCTATCACATTGAGAGAGGAGCGTCGCCGTCAGTTTGAGCGTCTCCAACAGGACAGTATGATTGTTACTCAGTATGAGACCCATTTTGTGAATTTGGCCCGTCATGCTATTCTTCTGCTTCCCACCGAGAGAGAGAGGGTGGGGAGGTTTATTGACAGACTTGCTTAGCCAATTAGATTGTAGATGAATAAGGAGAATGGGAGTGAGATTTCTTTTCAGGCGGCTGCTAATGTCGCCAGACGAGTCGAGATGGTTCTTGCTCAGGGAGGTCACGGGTCTGACAAGAGACCTCGTCATTCCGGTGAGTTCAGTGGTGCCTCATCTAGAGGCAGGGGTACTTTTGGTAGAGGCCATCCTCCTAGGCCATTTCATTCAGCACTTCAGTCATCCCACGGTGCCTGGGGTGGTCGTGGTCCTCATATTCCTTATTCCGACCAGCTAGCCTACAGTATACCACCAGCTCCTATTAGTGCACCTCCACTCCAGAGTTATCAGAGTGGTTACTCAGGTCGAAAGGATCAGCAGTCTCAGCAGCTGAGGTCATGTTATACTTGTGGTGATCCGAGGAACATTGCTAGATTGTACCCTCGAAAATCGGGCAGCTCACAACATCAGAGTTCTCGTGCCATAATTCCGGCACCAGTTGTTGCACCACCTGCTCAGCCAGCTAGAGGCGTGTTTCAGGCAGCCAGAGGTAGAGGCCAGACTGTTAGAGGTGGAGGTCTGGTCGTTAGAGGTGGAGACCAGCCAGTTAGAGGCCATCCCAGGGACATAGTTCAGAGTGGTAGGGCCCAACCCTGGTGTTATGCTTTCCCAGCCAGGCCTGAGGCTGAGTCATCAGACATTGTTATCACATGTACTGGTTCAGTTTGCAGTAGAGATGCTTCAGTTTTATTAGATCTGGGGTCTACTTACTCCTATGTGTCATCATATTTTGCTTCATATTTGGTTGTTCCCCGTGATTCTTTGATTGCTCATGTGTATGTGTCCACACCAGTGGGAGATGCTATTGTTGTAGATCATGTTTATCATTTGTGTGTGGTCACCATTGGGAGTCTTGAGACTCGTATAGATCTTCTACTTATCGATATGGTTGATTTTGATGTCATAATGGGTATGGATTAGTTGTCACCTTATCATGCTATATTAGATTTTCATGTCAAGACGGTGACCTTAGCCTTGCGGGGGTTGCCTCGATTAAAGTGGAGAAGGACTCTTGGCCGTTCAACCAGCAGGGTTATCTCTTATGTGAAGGCTCGACATATGGTCGAGAAGGGGTGTCTAGCTTATTTGGCTTATGCCCGCGATTCTAGTGCGGAGGTTCCTTCCATGGATTCAGTGCCAGTTGTTCGTGAGTTTCCAGAGGTTCTTCCTGCAGACCTTCCGGGGATGCCACCCGACAGGGATATTGATTTTTGCATTGATTTGGCTCCGGGCACTCAACCCATTTCCATTCCGCCATACCGCATGGCCCCGCCGGCGTTGAAAGAATTGAAGGAACAGTTGCAGGATTTGCTTGATAATGGCTTCATTAGACTTAGTGTCTCGCCTTGGAGTGCATCTGTGTTATTTATGAAGAAGAAAGATGGATCGACGAGGATGTGTATAGATTATCGGTAGTTGAACAAAGCCACCATCAAGAACAAGTATCCACTGTCGAGGATTGATAATTTATTTGATCAGCTTCAGGGTGTCTGGGTGTTTTCAAAGATTGATTTGGCATCTGGCTACCATCAGTTGAGGATTAGGGCATCCAATATCCCTAAGATAGCTTTTCCTACACGGTATGGGCATTATGAGTTTCTAGTGATGTCATTTGGGATGACAAATACCCCAGCAACATTCATGGATTTGATGAACCAGGTGTTCAAGACCTAATTGGATTCCTTTGTAATTGTGTTTATTGATGATATCTTGATCTGCTCCCACAGCCGAGAGGAGCATGAGCAGCACCTTCGGATCGTTCTTCAGAATCTGAGAGATAGCCAGTTATATGCTAAGTTCTCAAAATGCGAGTTTTGGTTAGATTCAGTTACTTTCTTAGGTCACGTTGTATCAGCAGAGGGTATTCAGGTAGATCCTAAGAAGATTGAGGCAGTCCAGAACTGGCCTAGACCCACATCAGCTACAGAGATCCATAGTTTCTTAGGTTTGGTGGGCTACTACCGTCAATTCGTGGAGGGGTTTTCATCCATAACAGCCTCGTTGACCAGGTTGACCTAGAAGGGTGCCCCGTTTAGATGGTCAGACGAGTGTGAGGCGAGCTTTCAGAAGCTCAAGACAGCTTTGACTACGGCACCGGTATTGGTGTTACCATCAAGTTCAGGATCTTATACAGTATATTGTGACGCATCTCGTATTGGTCTGGGTGTTGTATTGATGCAGGGTGGAAAGGTTATTGCATATTCTTCGCGGCAGCTGAAGGTTCACGAGAAGAACTACCATTTTCATGATCTAGAGATGACATCAATTGTTCACGCGTTGAAGATTTGGAGGCACTAACTTTACCCCCTGCCATGTGAGATATTCACGGATCATCGAAGCTTGCAGTTTTTGTTCAAGAAGAAGGAGCTCAATTTGAGGCAGAAGAGGTGGTTGGAGCTATTGAAAAACTATGATATCATCATATTGTACCATCTCGGGAAGGCCAATGTGGTGGCCGACGCTTTGAGCAGAAAGTCAGCTAGTATGGGTAGCCTTGCATATATTTTAATTGGTGGCCGACACTCTGATACTGTACTCTGCGCTTTCAGTGCAGATTTTGGTACCGGCTCGGGTTGATCGAGATATCTGCTGTTGGACCGCTATCCGAAGACTCAAAGTAGATCTATCGGCGTTCACAGACCTTGAAATCCCCGTCTATCTTTTCTGTTTACTGTTTCTCTCATTCAAACAGTTGTATTTCTCTCAGACTATTATTTGTAGTGAATTCTAGAATGTTCGTAAATTGTGACTCCAGATCCGGATGGTAGTAATTAGTGCAGTTTTTATATTATTCCACACTCACTATATTTCATCTTAGCTAATTGTTGTTATTTACTGAATGGAATAAGGATTGGTTTAATGAATCTCTAACATTGGCTTGCCTAGCAAGTGAAATGTTAGGCGTCATCACGGTCCCGACGGTGGGAATTCCGGGTCATGACAATTATAGACCTCAACCACACACATTCTTGACTTGTTTTATGAATAGTAATTATCTCAGAATGATTAGATGAAGTAGCCACGATTGATTGCTTAGTCGATCGCCAAGATATGGCAGTGCCTCCATATGTAAACACATAGTCTAATTTAGATTGAACCTTGTGTGGATCAGATAAATACCCAGCATTGGCATAACATAAGCCCATAACGGTAGTCCCTTTTAGATAACGCAATATATATTTAATTCCATTCAAATGTCTCTTTGTAGGAGCAGAGCTTTATCTTGCTAAGATATTAACTGAAAAAATTATGTCAGGCCTTGTAGTATTAACAAGATACATTAGTGCACTTGTACTAAGATATGGTACTTCAAGACCAAAAAATATTTATTATTTCATGAGGTCTTTATAGATAATTATTTATAATTTTTATTTACATTAAGCGTTTTCACAACCATTGGAGTACTTAATGAAATCACTTTAGAATCTTTTGTGATTTTAAATCTTTCAAAATCATTTATTTCAAATCAATTTAGCAGATAATCTACTCTTTCGCAAATCCCCAAGAATTCAAGTAATTATGATATACAAGAATTTTGTCGAATCATATTCAAATTATCTTATAAAGACATAAGAATAAGTTGGGTCATTTTTTGTACCCTTCCTTTAATAGGTACTTGTTAAGGCGATTATATCAAATGTGCCCTGATTGTTTCAATCCGCGAAGATTCTGGAAGCGTTTTTGAATACATTTTTCGGGAACCTTTATATGCTTCATAACAGACTAAATCCTTTAAGGATTTCCGTATAAACTTTGTTGTCTATCTAGCCATATTAATAGACAATTCAGTATGCATACTAAAATTTTCATGTATTGCCAGACTCTACCTGAAAACAATTACATCCACCACTAGAGAACTTATCTCCATATAATTAATGTCGGGACCATTGCGATATATTTTGTGCCACAAGTCATCTTTATATCTATCGACTTGACTTTTTTATTTAACTTTCGCACAAGAACACATTTATACCTCCACTGAATTTATACTTTCAGGTGTTGGGACTATTCGTCCAATTTCACATTTTTCAGGTAAGGTCAATTTTCATTAGGTATTTTTCACTTGGTCAATTATTTATTTTTCCAAATTTCATGACAGATTTGAGCTCAAGATCCTCGCCAATATTAATAATATGAGCGCTACATTATATCAACAATATCGTCGACGATCATTTTGCATCGTTTCCATCATAACTCAATAAAGACATAACTTATCGAAATCTCATTATTTTCAGGTACATGAGCATCTCCCGTGAGGTCTTATAAAGTATTATGTCATTGTGCTTTTATAGAGCACTTGCCTCCTTATTATGACCATCTTGACCATTTGCTCATCTCCCTCTTCAAGGAGTTTTATATTTGGAACCGATTAGTCTATTACGCTTGATACGTGTTATAGACTCTGTCCAGCATGGACTTTATTCAATTTGGAGTATTAGCAGTTGAAATATGACATTTAGCTTTGGGTCAGCAAATGCGCCTGGCAATATTTTTCAAATGAATTATCACTTAAACTTCAAGTTCACATTATTTTGTACGAGGATCTAGGTGTACTCATAATAATTCATTACATGTATTACTTTTTCAGCTACCCATTTTCTCCCCCTAATGTTAGGATCACTAACACATACCCTCAATATTTGGGCACCAATCTTTGTGCATTGTGGTGGAACAATTAAATCATATATCACGTATATATTTCTAGATGGGAATTATCCTGACCCTGAACCAATTGCGATAGGGAGAATTTATCATAACTTGTTGGCTAGATGCGTACAAGTGCTACTATATATTAAATAATACATGTCATACCGAATTTCATTTTGGGAGTTTTATTCTCATAACCAATTGTTTAGCTATAATTAGAGGCATACAACTTTTGCTAAACCAACTTGGATTTAAACCAGCATTATCAAGATAAATTATCATAATTTACATTCTAAAATTGTGCTCTAATAATTTGAGCAAGCAACCTTGCAAAAGTCAAACTGCAAGTTGATAACAAATATACATGTGACCATAATAGGTGCATCTATTAAAATCATATAATAGTAAACGGCCCACATGACAGGTGACTAGGCCCATATATATATCACCTTTTATTCGTTCTAGAAATCAAGGGATCCAGTCCCAATCTTAGCTGGTATATCATGAGAATAAGGAGCACATGAAAATTCTTGAAGAATCTTCTATTTCTTCAATATATGCCAATGTGAATTCTCAATCATTTGCGCATCATAATTAAACCGGGATGGCCCACCGGTCATGCCAACTAATATTTATTTCAGTAAACCTCTAGTTTACTTGTGGCATGTGATTCCATTATCATGCTTATACTTGTGTAGTATAAATAGAAGAAAAGTCGGCTAACCTTTCATATATACCCGGTATGATTATAGTAATATGAATATATTTAAACTTTCTTTTATTATAGTCTCAATATGCCAACTACTTTGGCTAATATAATTGAAACTCAAAAGGTTCTTTTGAGACTTACTACAATACCAGTGCCATGAATAGCTTTATTCATCTCGGTAGTAATAAATTCGCTCTTTTGAGGTTCTCAATTATTTTGTACTACATGATCTTTTATCACACGTCCATATTGTGAATGTCTCATTCACGAAGAAAATCATATCATAATAATTGTCATGGTCAAAATCATCATAAGCAAAATCATTTTGCTTTAATTTTGCCTTTAATAACTTTTTATAAGATATGGAAAATATTTTGGCGTACCACATGTACGCGACCAATGACATATTCATGTAACCACACAGTAATATTCATTATCTTTCTTTCTCTCAAACCTCCCTTAGAGGTGAATTGTAGTATTTATTCAACCATGCACAAGCACATTCTACTGTATAATTTGTAGCACATATATATATATATATATTTACATTCACTTTCAGGAATGAATCTGCATTTACAATGCGTATCACAAAGTCACATTATCAAGGGATGGACTATAATCATATGAACGTGTCTCGTATTAACATACCACATTAATACATATTTCCTTCACCTTTGAAGGATTATTTTGAGAACCCTTATTATTCTCTTTTTTTACAATTACGATAATGATGACTATAATTATTTTGGTCGTTAGCACGCCCACGTTCATTCGTCAACCACTTATCTTCATTTAGACTTATTATGCACCGGTACCACATTCTTTTCATAGAATGGAACAAATCAAGTGGGATGAGCTTCATGAAATGGATCATATTTAAAGTAACGAGCTTGAAGGCTTTTCATCAAAAAGTACATTATTTTGCCTCAATCATTATAACAATATTATCAATATAATGTATTGTGACACAAACCCAGTGTCTTACCCATATAAAGGCGTGTGAAGTCATAATACGTTAGGACTTGAACCCAACGTCTTATTATCATCATACACCGCACCGAAGTTGTCTCCACATAATTTCAAGTCAGCATATACTCTGCACATAGTTAAGTTGTACTCACAATTTTAAAAATCGTAGTCCAAATAGTGATAGCAAATCTATGATAATAACACCATAATTTTGTCACAATACCTCTCTAATCTAGCACTTGCTCATCATTTTAGTACCATGTGTTAGAACTAAAATTTACGTTGAATCCTGATTAATTTAGCTATGATGACTGATGCATCAAAGCCCTTAAGCTTATGGAGTAATGGACCAATAAAGAAAATGATAAATATGTTATTGAATATGAGTTTTGATCGAAAGTCAGTCTCCATCAAGAGTCATGTACACTCACTGTCATGAGTTTCAGACGTTTAATGAACATTTTTTAATAATGTTATGTGGACACCAAGAAATCATATATTTTAAAAACATTTTTTTTATATGCATAAGTTATCAGATTTGTTGGTATTTCTAAAGTCAAATGAAGTATAGTCAAAAACTTGATATAGAAAAAAAAATAATTTATAGCATTCATACAAGTGCATAAACCAAACCATAATGTTTATCCAAAATTAAAATGATGGGAGGAGTTTAAGACAATGAGCACACATACTACACATACAACTAATGTATTATGAAATATGGATGCAATACAATTAAGTTGCTTGCAAATAAGATATCATGATAAAGATAAGCAGTATTTAATTATACCTTACGGATAGAAGAAATTAAAACTTAGCTTGGAGAAGAAGAACTTAACATAGTCTTTTTGGAAGATATGATCTGATCCCCAGTCCATGGTATAAGCAAGTTCAACTTCTAAACCTTACTTATGGTTGTTCTTGATTCAACCAGCTCTTTTTCGATTATCATCGTATATGAAATGCCCGGGCTTTCATTGGCTCAACATAGCTGAATCTAAGTGGTCAACTTTTCGTAATTCAATCATGCACTTAGAAATTAGAGACTCATGCTGATAACGTGTTATGCAATAATAGAAAATAAAGTAAAACAAGAGAAATTTCGAGGGAGATAATTAATAAACTTTTCTTGATTATATTCTTCAAGTGTTTGGGCCTATTTATAGGCATTCTTGCGTGAAAGGATTTGACCACTTGTCCAAAGTCTTGACACTTGTTGAAAGTCTTGACATTTGTTGAAAAGGCTTTGCCACTTATTGAAAGTCTTGGCATTTGTTGAAAGGCCTTGTCACTTGTTGAAGGCCATGCCACTTGGCCATAATTTGCTCCCAAGTAATTTCATAATATATGGACATTCACTCTTAGTATTATTTATAACAAGTACACATATTTTTATTCAAATTTGATCTCGCGTAAAATAATATTAGCTAATATTAATAATGAAGAATTTACTATTATGGTCCACACATAACTCAACAAATTTTTTTCGTTTGCACTCGACGTCAAGTATATGCTTTGGTGTGCGACTAATCTAAATTCTTGATGAGAAGTCTCACATTGGGTAACATTTACTGCGGCACCACAATCCTTTATGGTACTCCTCCGTTTTAAGAATATTGACACATTTTCTTATTAGTCTGTCTCAAAAAGATTGACACATTCTTATATTTTCTTAAATTGAAACTTTTATACTCACACAAATGTTAGCATATTTAAGGCTACAAGTTTCAAAAGTTTTATAGTTACACAAATATTATGGCATATTTAACACCATAATGGATCGTTTGGTAGGATGTATTAGGAAAAATAATGCATTTATTAACTTTGGTATTATTAATCTCTTGTTGGTAGTGTTTTTCAACATATATATAACTAATACAAGTATTAGTTATACACTTTATTCGATATTATTCTTATACATAGCAAATCATGACATTAGCAATACCACAATATTTAATATATGAATAAGAATATATAAAGATAGAACTATTATTTCAAAACATTTAATACACCAAACCAAACAGTCGATAAAATATAATTCCAAATAACTAATCTCTAACAATACTAATTTCAATATTATTAATATACCTTATTCAACGACCCCTTAGTTTCAACCGTCTTTGCCTTTCTATTAAACTTTATTTATGCCAACAAATTGAAGGGAATTGAGTGGTACATAACTAGAACAAGCCCCTAGGATGTCGGAAAAAAATGTAGATAAAAAGTATCGCACCTTCTTGTAATCTCGATTGTGGGCGCATGCTCAGAACGGACCTTCCAATATCTAGTTTCCTATAAAGTGTATAGCCTGAATATTTGAAGTACCATTTGTTTATATTAGATCCTCTGTGTCTGTGAGGGCTATTGAATCCGTTGTCCCAACAATCTCTCAAAGTAAAGCATTTTCATGATTTCCTTTACATCTCATCGTCTCTACAGATTTTACCATTTTGCAGCTTCTAACACACCCCTCAATGGCCTCCTTTTCAACCAACCTCACCACATCTTCACTTTTTCTCCCTCTTGGCGCCATATCAAAATTGACTATTTTACAACAAACCCATTGCCTTCATCTTCTTCAGATTTTGATTCAGCTGTCAAAAGGGTCTGTTCTTTAGTGTGTGAATCATATTGCAAAATTCAAGAAAATAGCCATTTCAAATCCACAGCTCCCAAGTTGAAACTGCCTATAGATTCTGAGTATTTGACTCAAGAACAGGCTATAACTGTTGTTGCCTCTCTTACGGATGAAGGAGGCTCAATGCTGGCATTGGGTTTCTTTTATTGGGCAATCGGGCATGTGAAATTCAGGCATTTTATGAGGCTTTATATAGTTTTAGCTGTGTATTTGATTAAAAATGGAAACTTTGAGAGAGCCCATGAAGTAATGCATTTTATGTTGAGGAATTTTGGCGAAATTGGTATGTTGAAAGAGGCTATAGATATGGTGTTTGAGATGCAAAATCAAGGGTTGGTTATGAATGCTCAGAGTTTGAATTCTGTTGTTAGTGTTGCTACTGGGATGGGCCATGTTGACATGGCAGAGAAGGTGTTCGGTGAAATGTGTGACAGAGGAGTGTGTCCTGATTCTTTTTGTTTCGAGTCAATGGTTGTTGCTTATTGTAGGATGGGAAGAGTTGCAGAGGCTGATAGGTGGCTGAGTGCAATGCTAGAAAGGGGGTTTCTTGTTGATAATGCGACGTGCACTTTGATCATGAGTGTGTTTTGTGAAAAGGGGTCTGTTAATAGAGCATTGAAGATTTTCAATCAATTGGTTGAATTGGGGTTGGCTCCAAATGTTATCAATTATACGTGTTTGATAAATGGATTGTGTAAATTAAGCATGCGTTTGAGTTGTTAGAGGAAATGGTTAGAAAAGGTTTAAAACCAAATGTTTTCACTCATACTGCATTGATTGACGGTCTTTGCAAGAAGGGCTGGATGGATAAGGCATTTAGACTATTCTTAAAGCTTGTGAAGAGTGACAACTACAAGCCTAATATGCATACTTATACAGCCATTATAGCTGGATATTGCAAACAGGAAAAGTTGAATCGAGCAGAGATGCTTTTGAGCAGAATGCAAGAACAAAGGTTGGTCCCTAACGCCAACACCTACACTGCTCTCATTGATGGGTACTGTAAAGTGGGGAACTTTGATACTGCTTTTGAATTCTTACGTGTGATGGATGAAAAAGGTTTGACACCAGGCATTTTCACGTATAACGCAGTCATTGATGGTCTATACAAAAAGGGAAGGGTTGAAGAGGCTTATAAGATGCTGAAGAAAGGTTTGCAAAGTGGAATCTCTCCAGATTTAGTGACTTACACCATTCTCATATCTCAGAGCTACAAGCTAGCAGATAACAGACAAGCTTTTGCTCTTTTCAATAAGATGGTCAAAGCTGGTATCAGCCCTGATATGCATACATACACCACATTGATTGCTGCCTTGTGTAGGCAAAAGAAAATGAAAGATAGTGAAAAGCTCTTTGATGAAGCTGTAATTTTAGGTCTGATACCTACCAAAGAGACTTGTACTTCCATGATATGCGGATATTGCAGAGATAAAAATGTGGTCATGGCCAAGAAACACTTCCAGAGAATGGAAAAATATGGTTGTGTACCTGATAACCTCACTTATGGTGCTCTGATTAGTGGGCTTTGTAAGGAGTCAAAGTTGGATGAAGCTAGAGAACTTTACAATTCAATGACCGATAAAGGGATTCCCCCATGTGAAGTAACACGGCTTACTTTAGCTTATGAGTATTGCAAGAACAATGAACCAACCATTGCCATGGACCTCTTAGATAGATTAGACAAAAAACTTTGGATTCGAACTGTATGTACCCTAGTCAGGAAGCTTTGCAGTGAAAAGAATGTGGATGTAGATGCCCTATTTTTCCATAAACTGTTGGACAAACAACAGAGTGGATCGAGTAACTCTTGCCGCCTTTATGTCTGCGTGCTATGAAAGCAATAAATATGACCTTGTGTCCAGTATGAATGAAAGGATAACAAAAGATTTTGGTAAGATTTTTATGCTTGTTAATTTAGCTTGTTTTGCTATAAATGTGTCGTGCTTTATGTGGGTGCCCAATTAACTAAACTTTTTTCCTTTAGTATTGCAATTATTTGTGTCCCGTGTACTGCCAAAGCATTTCAGTTTGAATTGAGTTTGTTCAGGTTCATTCTAATATGTATGATTTTGCTTAAACAGGAGAAT
The DNA here is from genome assembly GCA_000715115.1 of Nicotiana otophora. Classification (NCBI taxonomy): domain Eukaryota; kingdom Viridiplantae; phylum Streptophyta; class Magnoliopsida; order Solanales; family Solanaceae; genus Nicotiana; species Nicotiana otophora. The sequence continues at coordinate 28,737 of AWOL01S0061013.1, forward strand.
CTATGGCAGAGTGATCTTGTGACTTGCTGAACAACAACTGAAAGGCTATTTGGTGGCCGTGCAAGTAGCAGGTTAAAAATGATTGCTTTGCCCTCTTAAGGTTGAAATCTCTTGATAATTCCCATAGTAAGGACCAACAAAACGGCAAGAATTTGCCAAGTCTAAAATGGAAAGATCCTCCATCATCTCTCATTTGGTATCATTTTAGTTCCTTGAATGACTTGATTTTTCGGTTCTCCGATGTATTTATATTTTTAAAATCGGGTGTATCATGAATAATGGTTCTCCTAAGCTTTTGTGATAGATAACATACAAGTAGCATTCTTTTATTTGCAGTGTTTTTATTTGATCTTGTAGATCTTGTGTTGGGGCAGATGACCAAGCTGAGGAAGATTCTTTTCCAGGGAAAGTTGTTGAATGTAACTCTTTCAATTAATTTACTGTGATGATGTGCTCGAAAGAGAAGCTCCGCAAACGCTCGGTTGATATTTGAAGGAAGTTAACAGTTGCAAAATTGTTATAGTCGGAAAATCAGGTAACTTTCTTTCCTTGATATTCACATAATTATCGAATATTGGAAAAGGAGAACAAAAGTAGACAGAAAGTGTTATACAGCAGGAGAGAGGTGATGAAGGACAGTTATTTGACAACAAATACCAACCAGCCTTTTTACTTCCCTTCTATTAAATGTCAGAAGTTGGCCAGAGCACTATGCAGCTGTCAAGTTGTATGTAATGAAGGAGATCCATAGACAAGCCATCGCTAAGTAGCTGCCTGTATGGAAAGTGTTCATTTAGACGAAACACTACAGCTACTTCGCACTTCCACTACGTATCACCTCCTCAACAGTAGCATTTCAACAACAACAACATCCATACAACATTGCTAACTTTGATCCTGGTATGGTTAGCATTATTTCTCGTACCATGATTAGTAGGCTCCTCAAGTCAGTAACTTCTTTCCATTTATGGCATCCAATTGATAGTCACCACTCTTGTAAAATGCTTCATCCTTCACAAACTCATTAAGAGACGGCGAAAGAACTTAAGATTCGTTTGTCAGTCTGGATACGGATGCAAAGATTAGAAATGATGATGCTTAAATACCTTGAACACGCTAAGAATCGTTGGACTGGTGACATTTCATGTGAAACATAAATACTTTGAACATGCTAAGAACTGTTGGACTGGAGACGTTTCATGTGACACATACGTGTAATGGTGGTTTGATGTAGCCTGCAATGTATACGATTAAAAAAAAAGTGGGGGAATCCTCTGTCGTGTACTTTTCTTCTAATCTCAAGAATTTGCAATAATGATATGAGAAGAATTTATCTTACCATACCTACTATTTATTTCAATTTCAGCGAATCTCTCTCTATATATATATAAAATAGGGAATGACCAAGCTGATGTGGTATTGTCTCATATGCAAGGATTCTCATTTATCTTGATTCTCCTTTTTTTGCTCTTTTTCACTCATTTTCCCCGTAAAAAAAACTTTACTTCCTTTCCAGCACTAAACAAAAAATTTATGAAATGCTCAAAATGTCCATTACGAAACGTTATGTACAATGACGCAGTAAATGACCATTAATTGAAACATCACACCCGTTACAGTAAACGGGACATTGGTAAGCTTTCAAATATCATTTTGTACATAAGTACAACATCCCTTCACATTCTGTGGATTGCTAAAAACCATAACCTGATTGCGTGGTCCTATTTACATCTCGCCGTCGTCGGAATCAGATCCAAAATTGATAGCAAATTTTTCACTGTGACAATGTAAATCACGAATACCAGAGAAATTGGTGATATAGAACGATCGTCGTAATTTTCTTTTTGACTTTCATGATACTCTCCTTTTATTCTTTTTTACTTCCTTTAGTTATATTTTAGTAATATTAAACATTGCTCTTAGTGTTATACTGGGACATGTTGCGAGAAAGATCAAACAACCTATACAAATTTTATTTGCATCCTTGACAATTGCTACGGTACGGTTACACTACTCATCTTTTTCATGTTCTTTATATGTCAGAATGTACTTATTTATTTTTATATAGAAAGACTCTTACGTATTTATAACACCATAAAACTTAGACAAAATGAATATTACCAAAAATTAAACAAAGTTTGGTATTAAGTAGCAAAATAATTGGTATATGAACTTACTGAAACTCCCCAAGCATCACAACATCGTTACATTTGTTTGTGTATGTGACATTAGTACTGATACTAATTTCAAAATTTGCATGTTGAATCTTTGTTTAGAAAATTGCATTAGCTGCACCAACAATCCTTGGCCATAAATCAGCATTAGCTTCCCAATTGGACCAATGATAGCAGAATCTTTTATTTTTCTCTTGGGATTCACAATATCACCGGCATTACCTTCCAAGTACATGAAGACACCATCCTTTCGTCGCCAAGGTTTACGTTGTCTAACAATGACAGCAGACATCACTTTCTTCCTTAAACCAGGCTTCCCTTTCTTGACAGTAGCCATCACCATATACCTACAGAATCTATTATTCTCTTATATATCAGCCTTGCATTTATGCTAGGTTATGATACCTTAAAAATCTTCATTGATGAGCTTACAAAGCTCAATGCTATGTGGTGGTATGTGATGCAGAGAAAGTTGCATTACCCGCTAGGGCAATGGTATTTTGTTATATTTAGCTAAAGCAGTTGAATTGGTTTTTTAATAAGGCACCTAACTAGATATAACAGCATGCAGGAAGGTTTTTCCTTTTCTAGAAACGTTGAATATAATAGACCATGGGAGTGAGAAGAGTAACCTTGAGAATTAAAGAGTGGGCAATAGGAAAGTGAGATTAGGCCAAACAACTTATTTATCTTTTTTCTCTTTTTTTAGTTTTTTTATCATTATTAAATCTTCATAACTCTCACCCCATTATCTTCATAACCCATACTTTTAATAATCTCATTAACTCTCATGTCTTTTATATCCACGACTCCTAAATATTTAATATGTAAATTTATGACAATTTGTATTTATCTTTTGTCCTTTATTTGTTTTAAAATTTTTATTTTCGTAACTCAAACCTCTTTAACTTCCACTCTTAATAATATCCATAACTCCTAGGTTGTTCATAACCCCCAAATATTTAATTCAAAATTTAAGATACCTTATTGTATTCTATCTTTTTTCTTTTTCTTCCTCTTTACAAATATTTTGGGTCTTCCTTTTTTCTTTACAAAAGACATTTGTGACTATTTTGATTTTATTTATTTCAAAATAATAGTATATACAAGAACAAGAGTACAGCAGAAAAGTTCCAGATTTATTTGATGCTTATCAAAAGATATCTTTACTTTAGTTATGTACAATGTTATCTCTCAACATACACAACTAACTTTAGTTTATATCTTTTTCTTCGTATAATTGGTAGCTTTAAGATGAAATTTATGTAGTTTTCATTTTAATTAGAGTATTATATAGTTTAGTACTATTTAGATCGTTATCAATTAGATGACACTTAAATAAACTTCATATAATACATAGAAGTATCTGTTCAAAATAAACCAAATTTATAAAATTAACCCAATAGTAATATGCTATATAAGTGTTTTTGCTCTCATAAAAAGAGGTATAATATCTAATTAGTCATTAGCATAATGGTCTTTTGATGAATTATGTATGTTTTCTAAAATCGCGCGAAGCGCGGTCAAATTTACTAGTTTTTATATATAAATTTGTGCTCCGTGTTGAAAGTTGTGAGTTCAATTAGTTTTGCTTATCATTTTATCAACTGCAGCTATTCAGATTTGCGGATCTTCATCTGAGTTGATCCTTTTGATTAGTCCATTGTGAAGATCAGATAATTGTTCTTGACGGTGCTTCCTCTATCTCTATCAATGAAAGCCTTGTATCCTTAGAAAAAGTTGCTATGCATTTTGATTTTTTCCTATTTTGACTTCTATGAAATTTCTTTCTTTGCTGCAGCTGATAAAATTCGTTGATGAACTTAGATCAATCAAATAATGATATTTCTATACATATGGAATTATTCGGCCTAATCAATTTGTCCATTTAAATTTATTTAGGTGGACTAATAAGAAAAGGTAAGGTTCAAAAGAATTTATAAAAAAAGAATGTTTTTTGAGTATTTTAGAAAGGGTCGGTTAGGAGAGAGAGCTAGGGAGGTATGGAGTGGCGAAGCCAGGAATTTTGCGAATGATATACACATAAAAAATAATTTTTGACTTACATACACCATATAAATTTCTATATACATAGAAATTTTAGAAAGAGTGTTCGGTTTGTAATGGTTGTTAATTTTGTATCTTTATCGTTTTATCCGGAAATATTGGTTGAATGCACCATCTATCTTAAATTAGATGACTAATTTGTTTATGCTTTAAATTGTTCTTTATAAAGCTAATATATTTAGGAATCGGTCAAAACGATACAACTCTTCTATATTTTATTTTATTTTGAAAAGAATGTCTACGTATCTATTTTTTGAAGAGATTCAATTAAGGATAAAACTTTTATCAAAAAATAAATTGCTTACCTTTTAGCATTATTTATCAAAAAACTGCAATAATAAATTAAACTTTACGACATGTATATATCCGTTTGATTTAAATTTCATGAAATTTCGACTCTTCTCCTAATAATAGCGGTATCAAACAAAACTAGATAAGTATAAAATGAGAAACGGAGAAAGAAACAACTTTTGGATGGACAAAGCATGTGTCAGTAATGATGTGAGCCTCATGTAGCAAAAGAGAACTTGGGTACTCCATTACTTTTGCCATAACTTAGAGCCCGTTTGGATATAAAAAAAGCATCCCTTTATTAAAAATATTTCACTTTTTTTCGAAATCAACGTTTGTTCATAAAATTTTCAATTTTCACTTAAAAATTCATTTTGAAAATTTTCAAAAATTTAAAAAAAATTCCAAAAAACTGTTTTTCAAAATTTTTACTCAAATCACTCACAAAACTTCAAAAACAATCCAAATTAAAATTTATGTCCAAACACAACTCTGAATTTCAAATATCATTTTCGTTTGAAAATTTTTTTAACTATTTTTTGGAATTTTACAAATCTTATGTCCAAACGCCTACTTAATCTTGGTCTAACGTGAAACATAGTAATACATTTTTATTTCCTTTTAAAAAATAAGGATAAGAAATTAAACACAATACTCTTTATGTCATTGTAGAGTTGCCAAGCATCATTATCACCAACTATATTCTATTTTGCCATCGAATTTGACCAAAGTCAATAAATAAAGAAATTTAGTTTATAATATCGAGTTTGCTATAAAATTAATTCATTCGAATATTAAAACTTCCTAATCAAAATTTTCAACTCAAAATCTACTAATTCTTCAAAATTAGTCGAAAGATGATTAGATTAATATTTCCAATCCTTTGTCCAAAAAGAAAAAAAGGGAATTATGTCCCCCATCAAAAGAAAAGAACAAAAACAACAGAAAATTTTCCCGCTTACTCTATGTATAGAGACAAGATCGTGACTATAGGTGCCATTGTCAAGATTCAAAGTATCAACAATGATAGCAATAAAAATAAACTAACACAGGTAGTACTTTGCATTTTTTATTTGATCATTTTTTCCCTATATACAAGTATGAATGTTCCTTTTATAAACAGAGCAATCCAAGTACAAATTTTGGCCAAGACGTAAAAATCAGCTTATTTTGAGAAGTGCTTTTGGAAAAAATACTTTTGAAAAAAAACAGTTTGTGTTTGGCTAATCACTCTAAAAAAACACTTTTGAGCAATAATTTATGTTTGGCCAAACTTTTCAGAAAGTGCTTTTAAGTATCAAATTAGGAATAAGGACATGAATAGATTTACTTAATAGTTAATATTATAAGTAAATAAATAATCTCAAAAATTTGCTATTACAGGCAATAATTAAATCTTTTCATTTTATTTAAGTAAAATATGAAAATAAAATTTAAAAGTACTTAATTCTTTTAATATAAGTTAAATATTGTATACGGTCGAAACTCATTTCGGCCTTCGTACGTCTGAACGAGATCGAAATATAATGGACCGAAAAAAGTCTTCATAATATCGAGATGGGATCCGAAGAAGGCACAAACGAACTTCAAATTTCAGGGACACGTCAAATACCAAGCTCGAAGTCATTATCGAGCTCGGGTCCGAATCGAATGATGATGAGATGTGATGGAATCGAGCTTAAAGGCCAGAGGCCGACCAATACCGAGCCCCAATCAGTATCGGGTCCCGAGTCGGCATTGGCCTCAAACCTACATCGAGCTCCAAAACTGGAAACCAACCGATACCGACCAATACCGAGTCCGGTAAAAATCGAGCTCACAGACAAGAGCCATTGCAACCGCACTAAGGGAGAGAATCTCTGCGGGAATTAGGGAAAAGCTTATTTATCATGGGTTCCCCACTATGTATTTTTAATTATATCTAAAGTAGGATCCCCCACTATAAAGAGGATGATTATATTTCTGTAAAGGGCAAGTTTTGCATACATGGTAAATCAGATATCATACACTCCTATATTGAAAAGTTATCCTTTTTTTAGCTTCATAGATTGATTCATCTTGCTTAATCCATAAATCATCTTCCTTTTAATCCAGTTTGAATCTTTTTTTTATAGTTAATATTCAATATGTATTTTTACTTTTACGATTCGTGTCAAGTTATACCACATACCTTTAGAACTATGTACAAATTCAACTCTATCTATGTTTCGGGTAAACAGTTTGGCGCCCATCGTGGGGCTAAGGATAAAATGGTTATTTCATACGAATCCGTAAAAACATGCCATTTTACGGTTGTTTCTGGAAGTATCTTTGATTTCATATTAGCAACGATGAGCTATCAATTAAATGGCCTTACCTATCGACAACGAAGGTGGTCTTCAAGGTGAGAACAACAATTTGACGCCCAGGACCGAAAGGCCGCTTGTCGATGCCGTTGAAGCTCGAGTCGAAGTGCCATTAGACGTTAATTCGCATGTGGCCATTGAAGCAAACCTACATTCTGAACCTGAAAATAGCATTCATGGTGGCACTCGATCTGCAGCTCGAGATACCCACAACGTCGAGGAAAATGATGTCAGCTTGCGTATAATTTTCGAAATGTTACAAGCTCAGCAGGCAACAATAGCTCAGTTGCAGAGTCAAACCCAGATACCGAGCAGGACGGAGCCCAGTCCACCCCAAGAAATCGCCTACAGAACGGAACCAGTTATAGTAAGGTCAAATGAGCAAGAGTCGGGGACTAATACCGAAATTGCTAAGATGTTCGAAGAACTGACCAAACAAATAGAATCAGGAGAAAGGAGGATCGAAGCAAACGACAAAAAGGTGGAAACGTATGACTCCAGAGTTTATCAGATCCCAGGGGCGCCGCCGATATTGAAGGGCTTAGATTCTAAAAAATTCGTACAAAAGCCTTTTCCCCCAAGCGCGGCTCCTAAACCGATCCCAAAGAAATTTTGCATGCCCGAGATTCCTAAATATAACAGAACTACTGACCCCAACGAACATGTCACCTCTTACACATGTGCCATTAAGGAAACGACCTAGAGGACGATGAAATCGAATCCGTATTATTGAAGAAATTTGGTGAAACCCTATCAATGGGAGCAATGATATGGTATCATAATTTACCATCTAATTCTATCAATTATTTTGCTATACTTGCTGATTCCTTCGTAAAAGCGTACGCCGGGGCCATAAAGGTCGAGACCAGGAAGTCGGACTTGTTCAAGGTAAGACAAAAGGATAATGAGATGCTAAGGGAGTTTGTATCTTGTTTTCAAATGGAACGAATGGATCTACCACCTGTCACAGACGATTGGGATGTTAAGGATTTCACTCAAGGTTTGAACGAACGAAGTTCGACGGCTTCACGGCGGTTGAAGCATAACCTGATCGAGTACTCAGCTATTACTTGGGTCGACGTGCATAATCGGTACCAGTCGAAAGTTAGAGTCGAAGAAGATCAGTTGGGTTCTAAACCTAGTGCTAGAAGGGACATCAATCGAGAGCAAGGTCCGATCAGGGATCGATACCGAACATATAGTGGAAACCACAGGATCAATGAGTCGAGACGTAACCCTAGACAAGACAATAAAAGAAGTGATCGAGGTCAAGGGTCTCGGGGGCTGATGAACAGAAATGGGTTCGACAGGCCTACCGGACCTAAGGAAGCACCACGGTTATTGGAGTATAACTTCAACATCAATGCATCCGCAATCGTGTCGGCTATCGGACGCATCAAAGACACCAAATGGCCTCGACCCATGCAGACTGATCCTACCCAGAGGAACCCCAATCAAATGTTCGAATATCATGGCACCCATGTCCACAAAACGGAAGATTACAGGGAACTAAGAGAGGAGGTAGCCTGATTATTCAATAAAGGGCACCTTCGAGAACTTTGAAGCGACAAGGCCAAAAACCATTTCAAAAACAGGGATTTTGGTAGACACAATGAATAGGAAGAACCACAACACATCATCCGCATGATCATCGGTGGAGTCGATACCCCTCAGGGGTCAGTGCTTAAACGCACTAAGACATCGGTTATGAGAGAAAAGCGACCTCGAACTCAAGATTACGCACCCATAGGAACCTTATCCTTTAATGATGAAGATGCAGAAGGAGTCATGCAACCTCACAACGATGCACTGGTAATATCCGTACTTATGAATAAAACTAAAGTTAAGCGTGTGTTAATTGATCTAGGTAGCTTGGACAACATTACTAGATCGAAGGTTGTAGAACAGCTCGGTCTACAGGACCAAGTCGTACCCGCAACCCTGGTTCTAAACGGATTCAATATGGCATGTGAAACCACTAAAAGCGAGATAACTCTGCCGATAAACGTGGTCGGGACCATCCAGGAAATAAAGTTCCACGTAATCGAAGGCGACCTGAGGTACAACGCCCTTTTTGGAAGGCCATGGATCAACAATATGAGAGTTGTACCTTCGACCCTCCACCGGGTTCTTAAATTTCCAACATCGGAGGGAGTCAAAACAGTGTACGGAGAACAACCGGCAGCAAGAGAAATGTTTGCCGTCGAAGAAGCAATTCTGATATTCTCACCTTCGTCAATAAAGGGGTCATATTCGAAAGGGGAACGAGATGTCAAATAGCAATCACAGATGTCAGCTTACTGCTTCACACTCCAAAGGCGGACGAGAAACTTTGTGTGTACTTAGCAGTATCGGAAATTGCTGTAAGTGGTGTCCTAGTACAAGAATATCAAGGTACACAATTTTTCATTTATTATGTAAGTCGGACCTTAGGGGAAGTAGAGACTAGATATCCACACTTAGAAAAATTAGCACTTGCACTGATAAGCGCCTCTAGAAAGTTAAGACCATACTTTCAATGTCACCTCATATGTGTATTAACTACTTATCCACTTCGTAATTGTTTTCACAAGCCCGAACTATCAGGCCGATTGGCCAAATAGGCTGTCGAACTCAGTGGGTACGATATCGAATATCAACCCCGGACGGCCATCAAGTCTCCAATTTTAGCAGACTTCGTGGCTGATTTCACGCCAACCCTCGTATCCGAAGTCAAAAAGGAACTCTTGTTGAAATCGGGTACATCATCAAGGTTATGGACCCTTTTCGCGGACGGGGCTTCGAACGTGAAGAAGTCTAGGCTAGGAATCATTTTAAAGCCGCCTACGGGTAGCACTATTAGGCAATCTATCAAAACTACTAGGTTGACTAACAACGAGGCCGAGTATGAGGCCATGATTGCGGGTCTCGAGTTAGCTAAAAGCTTGGAAGCAGAAGTCATTGAAGCTAAGTGTGACTCTTTACTGGTGGTAAACCAAGTAAACAAAACCTTCAAAATTCGAGAGGATAGAATGCAAAAGTATTTGGACAAACTACAGGTAACTTTGCACCATTTCAAAGAATGGACTTTACAGCATGTACCTCGAGAACAAAACTGTGAGGCCCGATGCACTTGCAAATTTGGGATCATCGGTCGAGGAAGATGAGATCAGCTCAGGGACTATCGTTTAACTTTCGAGATCCGTGATTGAGAAAGGTTATGCCGAGATAAATTCTATAAGTTTAACTTGGGATTGGAGAAATAAGTATATTGAATACTTGGAGAACGGAAAGCTCCCATCGGACCCTAAAAATTCGAGGGCCCTACAAACCAAAGCTGCTCGATTCACATTGACTACAGATGGAACATTATACCGAAGAACATTCGATGGACCATTGGCAGTATGCTTAGGTCCAGGAGACACCGACTATATCCTACATGAGATTCACGAGGGTACTTGTGGAAATCATTCCGGTGCCGATTCATTAGTCCAAAAAATAATCAGAGCAGGATATTATTGGATCGATATGGACAAAGATGCAAAGGAGTTTATTCGAAAATGTGACAAATGTCAAAGGTTTGTGCCGATGATCCATCAGCCCGGAGAGCAACTTCACTCAGTCCTATCCCCATGGCTATTCATGAAATGGGGAATGGATATCGTCGTCCCTCTGCCATCGGCCCCAGGTAAAGCTAAGTTCATTTTATTTATGACTGACTATTTCTCTAAATGGGTTGAAGTACATGCATTCGAGAAAGTAAGAGAGAAAGAAGTTATAGACTTCATCTGGGATCATATCGTATGTCGATTTGGGATACCCACCGAAATAGTGTGTGACAATGGGAAACAATTTATCGGCAGCAAAGTGACGAAATTCCTCGAAGACCACAAAATAAAAAGAATATTATCGACACCGTATCATCCTAGTAGGAACGGATAGGCCGAATCGACGAACAAGACTATCATTCAAAACCTAAAGAAAAGGTTGAACGACGCTAAGGGAAATGGAGAGAAATCCTACCCGAAGTTCTTTGGGCATATCGAACAACATAAAAAACCAGTACGGGGGCAACCCCGTTCTCCTTAGTATATGGCTCTGAAGCCTTGATTCCAGTCGAAGTCGGGAAACCCAGTGCCAGGTTCCGATATACAATAGAAGAGTCAAATCACGAGACTATGAATACTAGCCTCGAATTATTGGATGAAAAACGAGAAGCTACTCTCGTCCAATTGGCCTCCCAAAAGAAGCGGATCAAAAGATACTATAATCGAAGAACCAATCTTCGCCATTTTAAAATCGGGGACTTAGTGCTAAGAAAAGTCACCCTCAGCACCTGAAATCCATATGAAGGAAAACTGGGTCCAAACTGGGAAGGACCGTATCAGATACTCGAAAACGTCGGTAAAGGATCCTACAAGCTCGGTATTATAAACGGCAAATAACTACCAAGCAATTGGAACGTGTCGCACCTAAAACAATATTACTGTTAAGGTACGACCCTCCCATGTTCGTTTATATTTTGAAACTAACCCTTGCATGAGTTCGATCAGGAACAAGGATGGATCATTCAACAAGAAGCCTTAGGTCTGACAGCACGCGTTGCACTCTTTTTTCCTTAGACCAGTTTTATCCCAAATGGGTTTTTCGGCAAGGTTTTTAATGAGGCAACCATTGGTCATACTAACTTAGAGCAATTCAATAGTATCTGAGGCCTCTTTACAATCAACCTCGAATATTGGTGGGGCATTACCCCCAAACATATCAAGTTCGATGCAAGAAAGTTACTTCATAACAACAGGGTTCCGATAGGAAAAATTGTAAGAGCCAAATGGTCAAAATGAACCATGCTCGTATAGATTGCTTGATCCCTGGTATAGAATATAAACACATGTATAACGACATGAAAAGAAACTTCTTTGCCTATATCTCGTGTCTTACAACTCATACTCTATTTCATGATCTATTACGCAAATAGGCTCAAGGGCCGACCATTACCCCACAAATCGGGGACTGCCACTCGACTTATAAAGCATACGGGCTACATCACTTCAAGCTCGAGCAGGCACTCACTCGACTACTAAGCCTACGGGCTACTCTTATTTTGAGTTCGAGAAATCACTCACTCAATCATTAAGCCTATGGGCTACACTACTTCGAGTTCGAGCAAACTCTCACTCGACTACTAAGCCTATGGGCTACTCTTATTTTTAGTTCGAGAAATCACTCACTCAACCATTAAGCCTACGGGCTACATTACTTCGAGTTTGAGCAAACTCTCACTCGACTACTAATCCTACGGACTACTCTTATTTTAAGTTAGAGAAATCACTCACTCAACCATTAAGGCTACGGGCTACATTACTTCGAGTTCGAGCAAACTCTCACTCGACTACTAAGCCTACGGGCTACTCTTATTTTGAGTTCGAGAAATCACTCACTCAACCAGTAAGCCTAAGGGCTATTTTCTATTCAAGTTCGAGCAAAACAAAATCTTCACAAGACAGAGAATAAGACAGAGCAAGTCAGGAATAGAAAAGATCTTTATATATATATATATACAAGAATATTTACAACGTCCGAACAGGACCCTAGACAAAAGACCTAAATGGAAACTAAGGGCTAAGTTTCTTGGTTATCTTCGGGGACGATCTCTTCTCCATCGGGCTCCTCCCCGTTCTCGGGCCCGCTCTTTATCCTATCGTCGTCATCATCATCATCATCATCGTCATTATTGGAAGCCAAGGCTTCAGTATCGGCTTCGAGCTCTTTAGCCTTTTTTATCTATTCGGTAAGATCGAAACCTCGAGCGTGGATCTCCTCAAGAGTCTCCCTCCGAGATTGGCATTTAGCAAGTTCGGCAACCCAATGCGCTCGAGTTCTAGCGGCCTCGGCTAACTCTCTTGCCTGTACCTGAGCAGTTTCAGCATTGACCCGATAGACGGCCACGAATGCATCCGCATTAGCCTTTGCTTCTTCGACATCAGATTTGGCCTTGGCAAGTTCGGAGGCCAACCGAGCCTCGAGCTCTTCTAGTCTTATCGCTTGAACCAAGATCTTCTCCTTTATGCCTTGAAGTTGGCTTGCAATCGATAACAATTGGGCCCGAACAGTTTCTTTTTTGGCAGCAAGATGGTCCATGCCGTCTTTTCATCCCTTGGTCTCCACCCTTATTATATCAACTTCCTCACGAAGCTGCCCGACCGTCTCGAACTTCTGCTGCAGCTGTGAAAATGAAATATTAGCCTCCGATCCTGAATCAAGCCCACGAGTTCTTAAGATTATCATTACCTGCTCAATCAGGTTGGTGTGGTCTTGGTGAGCCTTGGCCAGCTCAGCTTGAAGGCCTTTCATTTCTTCTTCCCTTTGACCGGAAAGGATTCTAAGGGCATTCCTCTCCTCCGTAACCCGTTGGAGGTTGGCCTCGAACCGATGCAGCTCAGCTCGAGACCGAGAACATGCTTCTCGATGAACCGTCGCGACCTACGAAGAAAGAATAAAGGAAGTTAGAAAAGAATAGTATACATAAAAGTGGTGCTAACGAAGGGAATTAGGGCTTACCCGATTCAAAGCCTGCTACACTTCGTGAAAAAGACCCAATTCATCACTTGGGCCAGCAGCATCATCGATACCGGTAAACAAGTCATAAAAAGGGTCCTCTCCTCTATGAAAGTCCATCCACCTCAAGGACCCCCAAAGATCGGGCCTCTCAAATCGCCCCTTCAGAAAAGGCAAGGAGATTAGGCGAGCCTCCGATTACTATTGCCCCAAGCGAGTCACATGGAGGGTTCTCCTCGGTTCGGAGAGCTTTGGGATCGACCCTCTTGGATGTACCCAACGGTTGTTGACTTCGGTGGGAGGCATCCTCAACCTCCACTAACTCGGGGACTTTTCCCGAATCCTTCTCTAATATAACCTCAGACCGAGGCGGAGACACATGAACCACCGTCGATCTAGCTGCCTTTGGGGCATCAGTTGTTTTCTTCGCTCGGGCCACCAGTTCGGACCCATCATTTTCTTCTTCTTCTTCTTCTTCGTCTTCATCTCTTAGACGCAGAACCGATTCCATGGTTAGAGGGATGGTATTCTCCTCAGCTTACGAGCCGTCCTCGTCTTTGGTTTTGGATCTTCGGGAGCAGAGGCCCTTTTCCTCTTATTATCCTTCACCGATTTTGGAACAAAGGTCGAAGCCTCTTCCTCGACGGGCGGGGGTCTTAGAACCGCATCTTTGCCCACACCTACATACAAGAAAATTGATTTAAGTATATGGAAAGCCTCTCATTCGAGCTACCAAAGATACAAGAACGAGGCTTACCATGATTTTTGGCCTCCCATCAGCCCTTTGATAAATCACGCCATGAGCGCTCGACATATGTGGAGGTCGAAGCTAGAGCCCGTACCCAGTTCTTGAGGTCGGGAACCGCACCGGGCATCCAAGGAACCGCTGTATCACAAAAAGTGGATATCGGTGAGAAAGAAATGAATGGGCAAGATAATAGGAGATAAATTACACTTACGCTTCATGTTCCACTCCTCGGGAAATGGCATCTTTTTGGTTGTAATTAGGTCCGAAGTCTTCACTCGAACGAACCTCCCCATCCAGCCTCGATCCCTGTCCTCGTCTATGCTCGAGAATAGAACCTTGGTAGCCCGGCGCTGAAGTTTTATTAACCTGCCTCGAAAGAGGCGAGGGTAGTACAATCGAATGAGATGGTCGAGGGTGAAAGGCATCCCCTCGATCTTGTTCACGAAGTAACAGATCAAAATAATGATCCGCCAAGAAGAAGGATGGATCGGGCCTAAGGTTATTTTGTTTTGACGGTAGAAATCGATAATAACGGAGTCGAGGGGACCTAACGTGAAAAGGGTAAGTATACACACTTAAAAACCATTTTCACGTGAGTGGTGATATCTTCCTCAGAAGACGGGATTTCTATTTCTTTGTTCTCCCAATTGCAATCTTTCCTCAACTGTTCGAGATGCCCCTCGGTAATCGAACACATATACCTCGATACCGGCTTACATCGGCCAGGAACCGATGAGCCTTTGTCGACCTTAAAATCAGAGATAAGAACACATGCCCCAGGGACGCACTCCTCAGGCCGTGGCTCCACAAGTGTTTTGTCGGCGGCAGGCTGTGAGGAAGAAGCTTTCTCTTTTTGAGGAACAATTTTTGATGTTTTCACCATTTTTGGTTTTAGGAATTGAGAATAGAAGGAGATGGCAAAGATTTGGTGCTTTTGAAGAGAAATTTTGCAGTAAAAAATCACGGATTTACGGATCAACTCAGAAGAAGAACTTGGAAAATTTGGAGATTGAAGATGTAAAAGTGACGAATGGTAAAAGGAGGGGTTATTTATAGATTGAGCAATGGCGGTTCAATATCAGCGGTGACCGACCACCATCTGACACGCATTAAATGCCTTAAAAAACTAAACCGACGGGACAGCTATCGCGTGCGTCATGATCGAGCTCGATGTAAATGTCAGTTTATATCTGATCTAGCCGTTGGGAAATCATATCGTTTCTTGCCACATCCTTCCCGAGAAATGAGGGGACTATCTATATACGGTCGAAAACTGATTTCGATCTTCATACGTCTGATCGAGATCGAAATATAATGGACCGAAGAAAGTCTTCATAATATCGAGATGGGATTCGAAGAAGGCACAAACGAACTTTAAATTTCAGGGACAGGTCAAATACCAAGCTCGAAGTCATTATCGAGCTCGGATCCAAATCGAATGATGATGAGATGTAATGGAATCGAGATTAAAGGCCAGAGCCCGTACCAATACCGAGCCCAGTCAGTACCGGGTCCCGAGTCGGCATCGGCCTCAAACCCACATCGAGCTCCAAAACTGGAAACCAACCGATACCGACCAATACCGAGTCCGGTCAAAATCGATCTCACAGACAAGAGCCATTGCAACCGCACTAAGGGAGAGAATCTCTGCGGGAATTAGGAAAAAGTTTATTTATCATGGGTTCCCCACTATGTATTTGTAATTATATCTAAAATAGGATCTCCCACTATAAAGAGGATGATTATATTTCTGTAAAGGGCAAGTTTTGCGTACATGGTAACTCAGATATCATACACTCCTATATTGAAAAATTATCCTTTTTTTAGCTTCATAGATTGATTCATCTTGCTTAATCCATAAATCATCTTCCTTTCAACCCAGTTTGAATCTTTCTTTTATAGTTAATATTCAATATTTTTAATTACTCTTACGATTCGTGTCAAGTCATACCACATACCCTTAGAACTACGTACAAATTCAACTCTATCCGTTTTTCGGGTAACAAAAACCGAAAGCGGTATCACAAGAACACAACGATCGACCTAAGGCCCTAAATGACTCAATCTTTATCGGAGGCCGTATTCTCGGCATCGTCCTCGTCTTCAGACTCCCCCGAGTCATCGGAGTCCTCCTTAGGAAAGGCCAACGTCCGAGCTCTGTTCTCCTCTGCCCTAGCGACTTCAATCCCGGCCCCAATATCGAAGCCCTGAGCTTTGATCCTTTCGAGAGCCTCTCTCCGAGCCTGCCACTAGGCATGTTCGACCATGCCCGCTGCTTTGGCTTGATTTACTTCGACGTTGATCCTGAACTGAGCCACTTTGGCATTGGCTCTATTGTTAGCCTCGACCACTTTAGATCTGGCCACTTCGAGTTCTTTAGCCAAATCTGCTTTATCTGAAGTGGCCAAATCCAACCGATGCTGAAGCTCTTTTATATTTTCGATCAACCCCAAAGCATTTTCTTTCGCAGATCGAAGTTGGGCATCGGACAAGTCCAACTGAGCCTCGACGGTTTCCTTTTTTCGAGGCAAGGTTATCCATGCACCTTTTAAATTCTTCTGCCTCAGCCAGCAGTGCATCTACCTGTGAATTAAGCCGTCCAATCTGCTCGATCCTCTGCAGAATCGGACCGTTAGTGGTTATCTCTTTTTCATCTTCACTATCATGGAACATTCGGAATACCTGCTCAGCCATCTCCTCATGCTCTTCCCGGGCCGCTGTCAAATCTGCTTGAAGTTTTTTCACTAAGAAGCTTGTACGAGTCATTCTTCTCAGTGAGGCTCTGAACCTCAGCATCATGCTCATCCCTGATTCGGAGAAAAGCCTCGTGATGCAATATCGAAGCCTGCAAACAAAATGAGAAACATTAGAATTACCTATAACTCTATGTAAAAGAAGCGGCGAAAACGCTATCAGAAGTTACCTGATTCAAAGCATGTTGGGCCTCGTTCAAAAGACAGGCGGGCCCCACCGCATTCATTGATCTTCTTCTGTCACCAAGGACCGAAGGTAACTGGCAATTCCCATAGGAGAAGAAAAATTTCGGGTATCCTCGATAAAGTCGGGAACTGTAAAGACACATAAGATGATCGAGCATTACATACGTCATGGTCGGGATCGATAAAAACATCTGTGTATATCTGATCGAACTGCTGGGAAATCATATCATTTCTCGCCACATCATTTTTCTGAGAAATGAGGGGACTATCTGTATACGGTCGAAATAGATTTCGGCCTTTCTATGTTCGAGCGAGTTCGAGTGTTAGAAAGTCGAAATGAGATTTTAGGAGTAAGCTCTGAGGTCGGTACTAACGAACCTCGAGCCCGAAGGTCGCTCGAGGAGGCGGCTCGATAATCCTATCGAACCCATGACCGAATCGATCCGCCGAGGTCAAAAATACGTGACACCCATCTCGAAGGTCGAACTCGATCCAAGACCGAAGGGCGCGACCCAATAATGAGTTCGAGCTAGTATCGAGCTCACAGACAAGAGTCGTTGCAACCGCACCAAGAGAGAGAATCTTGGCGGGAATCAAGGAAGAGACAAGTCATCATGGGCTTTCCACTATATGTTTTATTTTTATTTTTTTTTGTAATGACCCTTTTCTATAAAAGGGGAGGATTGAAATAGATAGGGGGCTCTCAGACAAAAAGACATCTCTTTGTGCTTGTTTTATTTGATCTTATTCAATTTCTCTATTCATCATTTTCTATCCTCGCAGTCAAAATACCTGTATTGTTATTTTCATATCAAAGGATATTACGTACCCTTAGAACCATACACAAATCTAACGTTATCCGATTTTTCCAGTAAACACCTTTCAAACCCAATAGATAGTTTGAATTTAAATCTCCGTTGCCTTCGGGCCTCGTGGGTAGTCCCCTTTGCTATATCGGGCTCGAGCGTCCTTCAGCTTAAATAGTCAAGTATTTGTTTTAATTTGAAGAAATGAGTAGTTTTTCTCGAAATAATATAGCCCGTAGGCGTAATAGTCGAGCGAGTGATTGCTTGAACTCGAAGTAAAGGTAGCCCATAGGCTTAGCAGTCGAGTGAATGATTCAAACTAGATGCAATGTAGCCCGCAGGCATAATAGTCAAAGTAGCCCGTAGGCTTAATGGTCGAGTGAGTGATTGCTCGAACTCGAAATAAAGGTAGCCCGTAGGCTTGGTAGTCGAGCGAATGATTCGAACTCGATGCAATGTAGCCCGCAGGCATAATAGTCAAAGTAGCCCGTAGGCTTAATGGTCGAGTGAGTGATTGCTCGAACTCGAAATAAAGGTAGCCCGTAGGCTTGGTAGTCGAGCGAATGATTCGAACTCGATGCAATGTAGCCCTTAGGCGTAATAGTCAAAGTAGCCCGTAGGCTTAATGGTCGAGTGAGTGATTGGTCGAACTCAAAATAAAGGTAGCCCGTAGGCTTGGCAGTCGAGCGAATGATTCAAACTCGATGCAATGTAGCCCGTAGGCTTAATGGTTGAGTGAGTGATTGCTCGAACTCGATCCTGTCTGCATAATAAATCTTGGACATAGAATGTCGGTAAAGAAGAGAGCTTTCTTTGCAAGTCATTATACATGGGTTCATGTTTTTCGTCAGGGCTCGGGCCAACTATATAAGCATGGTTCGTTTTGATCATTTGGCCTTTACAACGTTTCCCGTTGAGACACTATTTGTCATGAAATAACGAAGTAACTTCCTTTGCACCGAACCTGATAATCATCACAGATGTGTTCAATGATAAAGCCCCCCTATGTACGAGGTTTATTTTAAAGAGGCCTCAAATACTCAGCAGTAATATCGTTTCCGCTATATGGCTGGTATCGATCTCTGGTCGACTTTTACTTTTTCGTAATGGACCTAGAAGTCAACTAGTCATCTTCGACTCTTATTTTGGATTGATATCGATTATGCACATCGGTCCAAGTAATAGTTGGGTACTCGATCAGATTTTGCTTCAGCCTCCGTGAAGCCCTCGAGGTTCGCTCATTTAGACCTTGAGTGAAAGCTTGAACACCCCAATCGTCTGTGACTGGCGGCAGATCCATTCGTTCTATTTGAAAACGAGCTACGAACTCCCTTAGCATCTCGTTATCCTTTTGTATTACCTTGAACATGTCCGACTTTCTGGTTTCGACCATTATGTCTCCGTCATGTGCTTTTACGAAGCAATCTGCAAGCATAGAAAAAGAATCAATGGAGTTAGATGTTAAATTATGATACCATATCATTGCCCCCTTTGACAGGGTTTCACCGAATTTTTTTAATAATACAGATTCGATCTCATCATCTTCCAAATCATTGCCCGTGATGGCACACGTGTAAAAGTGACGTGCTCGTTGGGGTCGGTCGTGTCGTTATATTTGGGTATTTCGGGCATACAGAATTTTTTAGGGATTGGTTTTGGGGCTCCACTCGAGGGAAAAGGCTTTTGAATGAATTTTTTTCGAATCTAGCCCTTTTATCATTGGTGAAGCTCCCGGGATATGGTCGACCCTGGAATTATATGTTTCTACTTTTTTATCGTTGGCTTCGGCTCATTTTGTGAGTTCCTCGAGCAATTTAGTAATTTCGGCAGTAGTCCCCGATTCTTGCTCATTTGACTTCTCTATGGCTGGTTCCGTTCTGTGGTTGACTTCTCGAAGAGGATTGGGCTCCGGCCTACTTTGTACCTGAGTTTGGCTCTGCAACTGAGCTATCACTATTTGCTGGGCTTGTAACATCTCGAAGATCATCCGTAAGCTGACTCCGATCTCCTCCACGTTATGGGTGTCTCGAGCTACGGATCGAGTACCGCGCTGAATGCTCATTTCCGGTTCGGAACGCTGATTCGCCTCCAGAGCTATTTGTGAATTGACATCCAATGGTATTTCGGCTTGAATTTTGGGTGCTTCGATTTGAGCTTCAGTGCCATCATCGAGTGGCCTTCGGGCCCCGGGTGCCAAGTTGTTGGTTTCATTTTGATGGTCGGCTTCGTGGTCGATAGGTGAAGCCATTGCTAATTTGAAGTTGCAAACTGGCGTGTATTCTAGATTTGTATCAAACGATCACTGTTACCCTTAGCCCCACGGTGGGTGCCAAACTGTTTACCGGAAAAATCGGATAACGTTAGATTTGTGTATGGTTCTAAGGGTACGTAATATCCTTTGATACGAAAATAACAATACATGTATTTTGACTGTGAGGATAGAAAATGATGAACAGAGAAATTGAATAAGATCAAATAAAACAAGCACAAAGAGATGTCTTTTTGTCTGAGAGCCCCCTGTCTATTGCAATCCTCCCCCTTTTATAGACGAGGGACATTACAAAAAAAACAATAAAATAAAACATATAGTGAAAAGCCCATGATGACTTGTCTCTTCCTTGATTCCCGCCAAAATTCTCTCTCTTGGTGCGGTTGCAACGGCTCTTGTTTGTGAGCTCGATACTAGCTCGAACTCATTACTGGGTCGCGTCTTTCGGTCTTGGATCGAGTTCGACCTTCGAGATGGGCGTCGCACATTTCCGATCTCGAAGCAGTGCCTTGCGGATCGATTCGGTCATGGGTTCGATAGGATTATCGAGCCGCCTCCTCGAGCGACCTTTGGGCTCAAAGTTCGTTAGTACCGACCTCAGAGCTTACTCCCAAAATCTCATTCCGACTTTTTAACACTCGAACTCGCTCGAACGTAGAAAGGCCGAAATCTATTTCGATCGTATACACATATAAAGCAATCTCTAGTCTTCTCCTTGCAACTCTTCCAACGTTTTGAAATAGACAAGATGGGGCGATGTGGTAGACGACAACTTCTTGAAATAGATCTGAGTCACATTTCTGTGTATTATTGAGTGGGGAGCTGTTTCATGGGTTTGCATTAGAGATTGTATCTCCCTTCCAATTTTTATGGGGCAGCGACAGTAATTTCAATATTAGGGTGCACCGACTGGAATTAAAGTTTGCCGATGGGGCATTTCTGTCCTTCCCCCATAAGACAAAGGTGGCAAAATTGATCCAAAAACATTATAACCCGCCTAAACCACCGATAACCTTAATGAAAAATTAACTTGAATACCCGCTCACCTAGTCGTAACTATAGCTGTCCAACGGGAGGGACGAGACAAAATTAACGGGACTGGACGGGACGACATTTAGCCGGGACGGGACTACATTTAGCCGGGACATGGTGGGACGGGACAGGACGAAGCGGTAGGCCCATCCCGTCCCGCTAACAAACGGGATAGGACGGGACGAAACGGTAGGCCCATCCCGTCCTGCTAACAAACGGGATGGGACGGGATGGGTTCGCGGGCCTTAAGTGTCATTTTAAAAAAAAAAATATTTAAGTATTAAGTTTGGCAATGACTATTTTTTGACAATGACTAAGTTTTTAAAGTTTGCAACGACTAGTTTTTTGACTTCTTTAGTAAACTTAAAAATTAAACGGAAATTAGGAAACTAAGTAAAGAATTATAAAATATTAAAACAAAAGACTTGTAATGAAATATTCTAGTAATTATAAATTTATAATAGAGTTATAATTTATTTAATATAATTTCAAGCAATTAAGTAACTAAGTAAGAGTGTAAGACAATTCATAAAAAAAAAAATCAACCCTTAGATCCTTTATTTTATTAATAGAACTTTCAAATCTCACATACAAATATAATTCTTTTGAAGAGCACCTAATCTACGCATCCACCTTCTAGGAAGGGTTCTGTTTGAACTAGGCCTCTTAGTAGCCAATTACAATTTATCATACTAATATTTGTAAGCTCTTATATAACTTCGTTGTAACTTATCTATAATTTCTCTCAGACATTGTTCTGGAATTGGCAATGTTGATTGATGTTCCATGAGTTCTATGTCGTCTTCGCTCCCAGTGCTAAGTATCTCAATGTATTCTTCTTCTTCCCTAGTGGTTAAGTTTTCAAAACCAAGATTTTTTCTTTCTGAATTAATCCAATCTCTGAATAATACGAAAATCACTAGGCTATCCTCCGCTAATGAATGTCTATGATCTCCGATTTGAAATCTTGCCGCGCTAAAAGCACTCTCTGATGCTACTGATGATGCTGGAATAGCAAGGATATCTCGGGCCATTATTGAAAGTGTTGGAAAATTCTTGCCACGCTCCCTCCACTATGCCAAAGACTTTATCATGTTTAAAATATTTCCATACAAGTGATGTTTTGGGACATTCACCCTTAGGCTTACCCCTTACAGAAGGTACAAGGGGCAAAGCTCCAGACCGAGATTCGGTCTGAGTTGGAGCTTGTGTTGCGGGACTAGTGGGTGTTTCATCTAAATTGCATCCTCATTTTCTTCGTCCTCAATAAAAATATCATTGCCAAATTATCTTTGTAAAGTTTCATGATCTATTTGTTCTCCAAAATTAATATTATAACATGCGGGGGTTGGAAAAATGAAGTTTCATCAACATGAGTCATTTCATCTATATGATTTCTAATTCTATGAAAAGGGTTAGGATTAGGATTAGGATTACTACTACTTTCACCTTTACTACTTTATTTACTAGTTTTTTTAAAAGCTAAATACATTTTTAGGTGCCATAATTTAAATATGAAATTAAATTTAAAAAGTTAACACAAAAATTAAACACACAAATGAAATACGAAAATAGAACACGTAAAATAAACACAAAAATTAAGCAGTAAAATGATACGCAAAAATTATATATTAAAATTAGGAGATGGAACGAGTGTACCGTGATTAAATATTAAAACTTGAAGAAATTGTCCAAAATATTGCTCCAAATACTTGACGAATTAATTTGAAACTTGAAAGTTGCTTCAAATATTTGCCCAAATAATTGAAACTCACTTGATAGTTGATAGTGAGAAAATTGAGAAAATAATATAGATAGAATGTAAGAGATTTGAGAGAGAATGATTGATTTTTGTGGGAAAAAATGAAGAAGGATGGGGTATTTATAATAGAAAATAGGGTCATAGTGTAATTTAATAAACTTATGGGTTATATTAAAAGTTTGGTGGTAGGGGTGTTTTGGGGGGGGGGGGGGGAGGCCAATTATAGCCGTTTTTGGCTGTTGGGAACGACTATTTTTGCAATTGCAGTCGTTGCCCAACGGCTACAATTTTAAAAAAAAAAAAGAAAAAGAAAGGGCACGGGACAGGCAGGACGGGACGGGACAAACGGGACGAAATGGCCATCTCGTCCCATCCTGTGTCCCGTTTAACATGGGTCCATCCCGTTTAGAATTAAGTGAGATGGGACAGGACTGGGCCTGTGCCGTTGGACAGCCTTGGTCGTAACCAAAAATCACAGATGAATGTATTATATGTATAATAAATGTATATCAGCTATACAAATTCAACCGACTATTCGCATAAAGACCCCATATTATTGGGTTATGATCAACCCATTTTAACCGACCCAATTTAGCCCAACTCCCTATTGATATAGTCCTCTCGGTTTATTCTGCAGCAATATACATTACACGGATTTCTGAGGATTTACCAACACTAGTAAGTACGGCTGCTTATCGGGCGGATTGGACGGTTATTTACTCTTAACGGTTTGGCTTATCGGTTATCGGCTTTTAAATGTATTAATTCGCTAGCCACCCGATAAGATATCGGGCGGATTAGTATCGGTTTAGCTCTTATCGGGCGGTTATCAGACGGTTTATCGGATTGTTTGCTAACCGTTGTGACTCAAAATAAAATTCTTATGCTCATCAGACTACATTCCAGTCTATAGAATATGGCACCTAAGAAGAGAGCTAAATAGAAGAAATATAGAGCTACATTCCAGCATATTTCCCAGTAGAATCATCTCTGGGGATGAGCCTATTAACAATTTATAACTATCAGAAGAAATAGAAGACAACACTGGGTATAACACATGACATCAAAATTATCTAATAGTAACTAACTAGAGTAGTAAATTATAACCAAATGTCTAATAGTAAATTAGTAATAGATAGAGTACTGGAAGTGGAAGAAGGGTTTTTGATTATTTAATATATATATGGATAAAAATAAATTTTATACACACACACACATACACACATATATATATATTCTTAACGGGTTAACGAATTATCCATTAAGAAAATTGAATAATCTGCCCCCAAACCGATAAGCCGTTAATAAAAATATTTCAATCCATTCCCCGTCCGTTAAACCGTTAAACCGATATCAATAAGCCATTAAGCTTCGGTTTCGGTTCGGTTTTCGGTTTCGGTTCGGTTTTGAACACCCCTACCCAACACAGTGCTCAATTAAAGCCACTCATCTCGACTATAAAAGCATAGGCGGCTAATCAAATATTGTGGCTTAAAGCGAAACTTAAATTAGAGGTTAATGTTTTTGTAAAAC
>AWOL01S0061013.1:54074-67009 GCA_000715115.1 Nicotiana otophora
ATATATTCTTAACGGGTTAACGGATTATCCATTAAGAAAATTGAATAATCCGCCCCCAAATCGATAAGCCGTTAATAAAAATATTTCAATCCATTCCCCGTCCGTTAAACCGTTAAACCGATATAAATAAGCCATTAAGCTTCGGTTTCGGTTCGATTTTCGGTTTCTGTTCGGTTAGGTTTTGAACACCCTTAGAAAGGCCTAGAAATGGAAATTAGCCTGAGGACATTCTTGGTTGGTGTTGGGCTGAAATGTACAAGGTGCTGGTGCCTACTTTTGCTTCAAGTCAGCCTAGTCGATATATGATCTGGTTCATTACTGTGTGATAAAAACTAAAAAGCAAGGCAGTAAGAACGGAATGATCTTATATATAGTTGCAACATGCATTTCATTGCGGAAGAGGAAAAGTGATACAAATTGACAAGAACCTGAGAATCTGTGAAGATTGCCGTCGGATCGGACTGCTAAATTTATTTCTCAGGCTATGGGCTTAAAATGTACTGAATGACCCAAAGTGCTTGCAGATGATTGTCCTTCCCATGGCGGTTATTGGTAGGTAAGAGAACATGACAATTGTTTCCTTGTTAACTATTCTTCTTCTTTCCCAAGTAAATTTTACTGAAAGAGGATATTTTGCATGACCTAAAGAGGATCCTCTTGGAAATGGAATATATACTCTTTAAAGCATTGTTCTTGCTCAAATGTAATTAAAATGAAGGTTCTTTTGTTTCTTCTTTTGTCGGGGAGGGGTTTAGATTTTCAGTTATGATACATTCTTCGGATAGCTCGGAGACCATTTAAGGGGACCTTTGACTTGTGCTAAGACCAAGACCATTTGCGGATTGCAAATCAATGATATGTATGATTAGAAGATGTTTGGAGAGCCATATTGAAGATTCTCGCAAAGAATACAGTGTTTGGGAGCTCAAGGACTTGGTTGGAGACATGGAGAACTGGGTGCGCGAAATTCAGTACCAGCGTGCCATTCTGGCATTGGACACATTGCTTTGGCTGCTTGAGTTTAGACGGAGGGCGGGACACCGAGGCACGAGGATCAAAGTCCTCCCAAAGTGCAAGTCTATGTGAGGCACTGAGCCGGAATGGACGATAGAGAGGCTTTTAGTTTGGACCATTTCGTCTTTTCTTAGACTTAGTATTAGCTACTAATATAAGATATTGGTGAGACTCGTTTTCGTGGGAGATTAGCATATTCTGAAGATTGATAAGCATCACTGTAAGATCAGAAATTTTATTATTCAGGTTAAACTTCAGGTATTACTTTCAAGTTGCTTTCTTGATGGTACTACTTTCTTCTTTTCATACCTTTATATCTTTGGTTCGTTCTTGTGCTTCTTTTGGTATGGTTTGTTTATGTACTGTTGTTACCATATACGCTCAGTCATTTGAGATTCTTTCTATTCGACAATATCTGCTAGAATTCTATCGTGTTATTTTCGTTAAGTATTGGAATTATTTCGCTTGTGTGCATCCCAAATCTTATCAAATTGCTTGGAGGCTGTGGTGTATGAAATAATTGATAGACCATATATCGGATTGTAGATGCTGATGAAGTGATAATCTTTTCCTCCAGCTAAATGTACAGTTGTTCAAATTCCTCCATAAGCAGCAAAGAAAGATTTGATAGCTGATTTCCTTGTTAAAAGATAAGCCAGCATTACTTTAGCCAGTTGGAATGAGTTTTACTTTTTCCCCTTTTTCTCTTCCACCAGTGAAAATGTATATATTTGAATATTAATTTACCTTAAAATCAACATTCTTCTTGCAAATTCATGTCTGCTGCTGCTGTCTATATTTGCTTATGCCTAGTGTATTTTGATGCCTACCTTGCTGTCTTTTTGCCAATATATTCCTTTTCTGGAGGAGTGGTGAGTTCATGCACTGAGAAGTAGGATTGTCAGTAGTTTGGCTCGATTTGGTCTTTTCATGAAATTTATACTATACCAAATCTTCGATTAATCTCCAGTGTACAACCAAAAATAAAAATTTTTGAAACATCCTAATCATCTCAGTTTCCCTTCAGTATCGGTTCGGTGCAGTTTATTTTCTGTAGTTTATTCTTAAAAACATCACGCAGGAATCGCAATGCTGCTAGATGCCTTAATAATTATGTAGAGAATGGAATATCACCTGCATCCAATCCCACTCTGAGTAGAAGAATCTGCGTCTTGCTTACTTCTTATATTAAAGATCTTTCTATTTGGAAAAAGCAGATTGGACTAGTGTGCAACTAAATGCCATCACAAGAGGCAAGCACTTCCTCAGCATCTGTACATTTATTATTTACAAAGTACAGATGCTGTTTTCATTATCAGAAGGGTCAAATTCATATTGAGACTTTATTCTTTGGATATGGAAAGCTTCTACCTTTATCGATGATTCCCACTTTATCTTGCTGATGATTTCCATTCCCATAGAAAGTTCTCGCAGGGCAATTGCTTTTTAGCACTATATGAGAACTTCAGTCAGACAAATTTAGTAAATTATCATGTTAGAATCTCTGTCACTGAGGTGATCCCAGTTGGAATTCATCTTTTACTCAAGTTGATCTAATGGTGATATCATAATCAGACACCTGTACGTGCATGGGCCTTTGTCAAAAGTGCCAAAGCATATTATGGAAGATAATCATGTATTGGGGAATCAAGTTCTTTTCCTTTCATTTCTTTCCTCCAAAGTGGAACCTAGAATTTTCTTCTTCTAGGTATATTCTCTACTATTATCCACCCTGTCCACTAAACTCTTCCTTTCTTGGGCTTATATATTCCTTTTGTGTTCAATACTAAACTATTTGAGTCCCTTCTGTCCTTTGCCTTCTGGCCTCCTCAATTGTTATCCTTCAATATGGTAAGCAAGTATTTGTCTTAATTCTTAGATTGATAGACATTTTTGAACAATTAGTATTTTAGTGATTTGATTGAACTTGAGAGTGAATCATCTTTTGCAGAGTTTAGAGAATCATGGAAAACAGCCCATTTCAGTTGGGCCATGGGGAGGTGACAATGGATTGCACTGGGATGATGGAGTTTATTCCACCATAAGGCAACTGGAAATAGCTCATGGAACAGGAGTTGATTCTCTTAAGGTTGAATATGACAAAAATGGAACCTCAGTATGGTCAGAGAAGCATGGTGGCAGTGGAGGTGCTAAAACTGACAAGGTTGATGTCTTAGCGCAGTTTTGTGAAACTTTCTATTTACTAAATTGGTGTGAGCTTCATATTAAGTTGTTTTATTAAAGACTATTGGATGTTCTTCTTGTGCTATTCTTTCAGGTAAGACTTAATTATCCAGATGAGTTTCTAACTTGTCTGCATGGATATTATGGTAGCTTACACGAAAGGGGGTCAGTTTTTGTGCGATCACTTACATTCCAAAGCAATAAAAGAACATATGGACCATATGGTGTCCAGCAAGGAACATATTTCACTCTTCCAATTTCTAGAGGAAAAGTTGTCGGCTTCCATGGAAAATCTGGCTGGTATCTTGATGCTATTGGAGTATACGTAGAGCCTATTCATAAATCTTTGCTGACTAATTCTATAGTTCAGTCTCAGCAACACCATTCTATCGTTCATTCCCAACAAAGTGTTGTCCAGGGGTTTGAGAATTATGAATACTCAATGATACAAGGAAGTCTCGGTAAAAATTTTGATCTAATTGTTGCAGTTAGACACAAAGACGAGAACAGTAACATTTTACCTCCAACCACACTTTCAAGACAAACTTCTGGTTCTGATCATGATTCCAGTTCAACTGGACCAAATAAAAAGGTATGATAAAAGCTGCTAATTTTCTGGCCGTCCAACCATTTTCCGGATTCTGCATATTCTAAAATGCAATATATATGTTTCAGGTGGCAACTATTGAGAAAGTCCCGTCGAAAAGTGTCAAGGGTGTTGTCACATATTGTCCTTGGGGTGGAAGTGGGGGGAGTGTTTTTGATGATGGAATCTATGATGGTGTTAGGCAGATTTACTTGTCACGCAATGTGGGAATCGTTTCGATAAGAGCTTGCTATGACAAAAATGGAGAATCAGTTTGGGGAAGCAAAAATGGTGGTACTGGTGGATTTAAAACTGAGAAGGTAATGTTGTGAGTCCTGTTATTATAGAATTAAATTCAGGCTTTTCCTTATTTCTAATTCATACCTATCCATCGGTTTTGCAGATAATATTTGATTATCCATCAGAGATTTTGACACACATCACAGGCTACTATGGACCAGCCATGATTATGGGTCCTAACATTATTCAATCACTAACTTTTCATACCACAAAAGGCAAACATGGACCTTATGGAGAAGAACAAGGGCAACAATTTTCAACCAAATTGAAAGAAGGGATTATTGTTGGATTTCATGGGAGGAAAGGATTGTTTCTTGATGCACTTGGTGTTCATGTGTTGGAAGGAAAAGTTGTTCCATGTTTACCCCCTTCCCCGGCCCCCAACTCCATCAAACCAGGTGCAGCGTCTGTCCCATCTTTACCTGCCCCAGCTCCCCCCAAATCCATCAAACCAGATGCAGCAACTGTCCCATCTTTACCTGCACCGGCTCCCCCCAAATCCGTCAAACCAAAAGCAGCATTTGTCACTGAGGTTGATGATAGACCACAGTGGTCTTTTAAACTGGGAAAGAAAGGACTCACTGAGGAGGTATTAAATTATGTCCCCTGATATTTGCTAACACAATTAACTACTACTCCATCTGTTTTATTTAATATGATGGTGGTTGGATATGGAT
This sequence comes from Nicotiana otophora, assembly GCA_000715115.1. Lineage (NCBI taxonomy): Eukaryota > Viridiplantae > Streptophyta > Magnoliopsida > Solanales > Solanaceae > Nicotiana > Nicotiana otophora. The sequence goes on from AWOL01S0061013.1 coordinate 58,836, forward strand.
CTTGAAAAAGAAAGATTTTTGACACATAAGCTAAATGTACATAACATACCAACAGTACCCTTAGGATCTTGTGGTCTTCAACATATGGTGTCATTCCTATAAGGGTACGTTATTTAAGTGTAGAATTGAGGTGTTAAATTAAAGAGTTTCTAACTTTAGAAATGTTTCAATTTGTTTTTTGGAACAGAGTAAAAAGGAAAAGAGACAGATAAAATGGATCGGAGTGAGTAACACACATGCCTGGACAATGCTGCCCCCCTTTGCACATAGAAAAAGGAAAATGAAAAAACTAATACTAAAGTGACTGTTTTTAATGTTTTTGGTTGAATATCAGGGAGTGCAAAGGATAGTGAAAGATCCAGCACCATATGGACCTGGTCCATGGGGTGGAGATGGTGGGAAGCCATGGGATGATGGAGTTTTCACTGGGATCAAACAGATAATCCTAACACAATCATCAGAAGGCATTTGCTGTATCGAAATTGAGTACGATCGAAATGGACAATCTGTTTGGTCAGTAAAACATGGTGCAAATGCTGGGAAATGCACAAATAGGGTACACAATCACTTACTTCTCAGTCTGAATGACTTAACTCACCAGTTGGAATAAGAATTGGCTAATATTTTGCAGGTAAAGTTAGAGTATCCTCATGAAGTACTAACTTGCATCACTGGATTCTATGGTCCTATAAGCAAAGATATGGGGTTGAAAGTGATAAAATCACTGACTTTTCACACCACTAGAAGGAAGTTTGGTCCCTTTGGGGAGGAACTAGGAACATATTTCACATCAGCAACAACAGAAGGTAAAGTGGTAGGATTTCATGGGAGGAGTGGAATGTATTTGGATGCAATTGGAGTGCATATGCAGCACTGGTTAGGCAATCAGAAAACCTCCAAGCATTCTCTTATGAAGATGTTCCATTGATATATTTTCTGTTTTGAATAAAGAAAAGTCCAAAATAGAACAGAATCAATAAGTTTTGTGTGGAAAACATCTTATTGTTTTGGCTTTTGTGTATGTGTGAGCATAAATGAAGTTCTATTGTAATAATATTCGCATTATTTATATTTCTGGTGCCTTCATCAGCTTGCTCTATCCTATATATTTGGATTTTGAAGAAAGAACTTTTACATGATTTGAACTTTGAACATGAAGTTCAAAGTTTGGGCCATTTGGGACATTTGGGACATAGTTTTGTTTCAATTGAAAGTTTACCCATTTTCATTCAAAAAGCGACAGTAATAAACAGAATATGACTGTTCCACATGTATAAATTTACGACGTGACACCATATTCCTAGAGCTTTACTTTTAGCTTTCTTTTCATGTTATGTTGGTTTTAGACTTTAGTTTGATGATAAAGTTAGAACATTAAATTGAATTTTGTTAAGAATGAACGTTTAGACTAGAGTTCAATTAAGTGCGATCGGATTAAAGTTTTATGTGTAGACGTGATGATAGAAAATGAAATTAGTAATTAGTTGTAATGAAACATACTATTCATCCTACTGGTCTATTACCGCAATTTTTTGTCATGGTCGTCTAACCGTTTTTCTAAATATTTTTACATATAAAAAGTCATTTTATTTTTATATAGTTTTATTTACCCGAAAAACGGATAGAGTTGAATTTATACGTAGTTCTAAGGATATGTGATAAAGCTCAATACAAATCGTAAGGATAAAAGGGAATATCAAATATCGACTACAAAGAATGTAAAATGGACAAAGTTGTAAAGAAGAGGATTTTTAGGACTAAGCAAGATGGATCAGTTTTTTTTAGGCTCAAAATAGTAACTCTTGAATATAAGAGGATATGATGCTTGAATTACAATGTGAGCTCTATGTCAAAAACTTGCCTCTCCAGAAATGATAAAGCCCCTATTTATAATAGAGAGACCTTACTTTAAATATAATTAAAAAATACTCAATGGGAGATCCATGATAAATTAGCTTTTCCACAATTCTTGCCAAGATTTCCACATCTAGTGGGATTGCAACGGCTTATGTCTGTGAGTCCGATCTGACTCGGGCTTTTGATCTCGGCTTGAGCCCGATTCTAACTCGAGCTCTTAAGCTCGATTCTGACTCGGACCCATGAATTGATTCGGGGTCGATGTTGGTTGGTCTCCGACTCATAAGCTTGATAGCTTTACTCTGCATCATAGCTCGATTTGGATTCGAGCTCAATAACGATATCGAACTCGACGTTGATCAGTCCCTCGGGTTCAAGGCTTGTTTGCTCTATCTTCGGAAACCATCTCGAAGTCTCACTTCGATCAACTATCATTCGAACTCGAGCAAACGTGCAAAGACCGAAATTTATTTCGACCGTATACAGATAGTCCCCTCATTTCTCAGAAAGAATGTGGTGAGAAACGATATGATCTTTTAACGGCTCGATCGGATTATAACCTGACGTTTCCATCGGGCTCGACCATGACGCATGTGATAGTTGTTCCGCCGGTTTAGTCTTTCAAGGAATTTAATGTATATCAGATGGTGGTCGGCCACCGTTGATACTGAACCGCCATCACTTGAACCTATAAATAACCCTTCTTTTTATCATTTACCACTTTTACATCTTCTATCTTCCAAATTTTCCAAGTCCCTTTTCGTATTTTCTAACTTACCCGTAAATCTGTGATTCCTTTTTGCAAAAGCCCCTCTTCAATTCTACCAAATCTTTGTCACTTTCTTCTATTCCTCACCTTTGAATTCGAAAATGGCGAAAACGTCACAAATCATTCCTTAGAAAGAGAAGGCTTCATCTTCACAATGTGCCGCCGATGATACACCGGCAGAACCACGGCCTGAGGAGTGCTTTCTCGGGGCGTGTGTTCTTACTTCTGATTTTAAGGTCGATAAAGGCTCATCGGTCCCTAGCTGATGTGAACCAGTATCAAGGTACATATGTTCGATAACCGAGAAGCACCTCAAACAGCTAAAGAAAGATTGCAATTGGGATTAAAAAGAGATAATGATTCCTTCTTCTGACGAAGATATCACTTCTTACGTGAAAGAATTTTTGAATGTGTATACTTACCCTTTCATGTTAGGTCCCCTCGATTCCGTTATTATTGACTTATGTCATCAATACCAAATAACACTAGGCCAGGTCCATCCTTCTTTTTGGTGGATCGTTATCCTGATCCGATATTTCGTGAGCAAAATCGAGGGGATGTCGTTCACCCTCGACCATCTTATCCGATTGTATTGTCCTCGACTTTTTCGAGGAGGGTTAATAAAACTTTAGCGTCGGGCTACCAAGGCTCTGTTCTCGAGCATTGACGAGGACATGGATCAAGGCTGGATAGGCAGGTTCGTTCGAGTGAGGACTTCGAACCTGATTCCTACCGAAAAGATGCCCTTTCCCGAGGAGTGGAATATGAAACGTAAGTGTGATCCTGCTGTTGCTTCTATTTTGTTCTTTCATTTCTTGTCTCATCGACACTCTTCTTTTTGTGATGTAGCGGTTCCCTGGATGCCCAGAGCAGTCCGATCTCAAGAACTGGGTAAGAGCTCTTATTTCGACCTCCACATACGCCGAGCGCTCATGGCGTGATTTGTCAAAGGGTCGATGGGAGGCTAAACACCATGGTAAGCCCCTTTCTCGTACTCTTTGATAGTTCGAACGAGGTAGTTTCCGAATATCTTAATAAAATTTTCCATATGCAGGTCTGGGTAAAGATGCGGTTTTGAGGCCCTTGTCCAATGAGGAAGAAACTTTGGCCTCTGTCCCAAAGCCGGTGAAGGTAAATAAAAGGAAAAAAGCCACCGTTCTCGAAGATCCAAAACCGAAGAAGAGGACGGCTCGTAAGCCGAACAAGAATGCCATTCCTTTGACCGTGGAATCAGTTTTGCGTCTAAGAGATGAAGATGATGATGATGATGATGATGAAGAAGAAGAAGAAGAAGAAGAAGAAGAAGAAGAAAACGATGGGTCCGCGCTGGCGGCCCGAACGAAGAGAATCACCGATGCCCTATCGGCTGCTGGATCGATGATGCTTCACGAGGCTCCGCCTCGAACTGAGGATATACCGGAGAAAGATTCGGGTGGAATCCCTGAATTATCAGAGATCGAAGACTCAGAGCCAATAGATGGGGGATATGTCTGAAAGGGCCCTCAAATCGCTTCGAACCGAAGAGATTGCTCCAAGTGATTCATTTGGGGCAGCAGCAATCGAAGATTCGCCCACCTTTCCCGCTTTTTCCGAAGGGGTGATTGGGGAAGCCCAAGCTCTCGGGGCCCTCGATCTAGACAGGCCTCACGATGGAGAGGATCCCTTTCGTGACCTGTTTACCGGTGTCGAGGATGTTGCTAGTACTGGTGATGAACCAAATCCTTTTCACGGGATGCGGCAGGCTTTGAATCAAGTAAGCCTTAAAATTATTTTGTCGGTACTATCTTTATGTTTACTTTTTGTTAACTTCGTTTCCTGTTTCTTTGTAGGCAGCGGCAGTTCATCGAGAAATATGTTCTCGGTCCCAAAACGAGTTGCATCAATACGAGGTCGACCTTCAACGGGTTACTGATGAGAGGAACTCCCTAACACTTCTCTTAGGGCAGAGAGAAGAGGAAATAAAAGACCTCCGAGCTGAGTTGGCCAAGGCTTATCGAGATCAGACCAACTTGTCTAAGCAGGTAATGATACTTTTAAAATCCTATGGGTTTGATACCGGAATGATGGCTAAATTTTCGGTCTCACAGTTGCAGCAAAACATTGAGATGATCGGGAAACTTTGTGAGGAGGTCGACGTGATAAAAGCGGAGTCCTTGCACTGGAAAAAAGGTATGGACCGCTTTGCAACAGAGAAAGAAACTGCTCGAGCCCAGTTATCATCGGCCGAAACCCAACTTCAGAGAATGAAGGTAAAAGGCATGGTTCAAGCAAGAAGAATAGAGGAGCTCGAGGCTCGGTTGGCCTATGTACTTGCGAAGGCCGAATCTGATGCTGAAAAGCCAAAGGACGATGCGGATGCACTCATGGCCGTCTATTGGGCCGATGCTGAAGCTGCCTAGGTCCAAGCAAGAGAGGTAGCCGAGACCGCCGATACTTGAGCACATTGGATCGCCGAACTTGCTAAGTGCCGATCTCGGAGGGAAACCCTCGAGGATATCCATGCTCGTGGTTTCGATCTCGCTGAAGAGATAAAAAGGGCCAAAGAACTTGAAGCCGATGTTGAAGCCTTGGTTTCCGATGACGATGATGATGACAATGATGATGATGATGGGAGTGAGAGAGGATCCGAGAACGGGGAGGAGCCCGATAAAGAAGAGACCACTCCTGAGGATGACCAGGAAGCTTAGTCCTTAATTTTTACATTGTAATCAATCATGTAGACAAATTTACATATAGACAATTTTGCCGACTTGCTTCTATTTTGTGAAGACTTTATTCATGCCTTATGAATGTTTTCACAAGGATTTAAACAACTTTATCAAATTTGGACTTCGTAGCCTCTATAATCGAGCGAGTGCTTATTCAAACTTGAAGTGATATAGCCATTAGGCTTATTAGTTGAGTCAATGATTCGAGCTCGATGTAATGTAGCCTAGGCGTAATGGTCTAGTGAGTGCTTGCTCGAACTCGAAATAAAAGTAGCATGTAGTCTTAGTAGTCGAGTGAATGATTCGAACTCAAAGTAATATAGCTTGTAGGAGTAATGGCCGAGTGAGTGTTTGCTCGAACTCGAAATAAAAGTAGCCCGTAGGCTTAGTCGAGTGAATGATTCAAACTCGAAGTAATATAGCCCGTAGGCGTAATGGTCGAGTGAGTGTTTGCTCGAACTCAAAATAAAAGTAGCCCGTAGGCTTAGTCGAGTGAATGATTCAAACTCGAAGTAATATAGCCCGTAGGCGTAATGGTCGAGTGAGTGTTTGCTCGAACTCAAAATAAAAGTAGCCCGTAGGCTTAGTCGAGTGAATGATTCAAACTCGAAGTAATATAGCCCGTAGGCGTAATGGTCGAGTGAGTGTTTGCTCGAACTCAAAATAAAAGTAGCCCGTAGGCTTAGTCGAGTGAATGATTCAAACTCGAAGTAATATAGCCCGTAGGCGTAATGGTCGAGTGAGTGTTTGCTCGAACTCAAAATAAAAGTAGCCCGTAGGCTTAGTCGAGTGAATGATTCAAACTCGAAGTAATATAGCCCGTAGGCGTAATGGTCGAGTGAGTGTTTGCTCGAACTCAAAATAAAAGTAGCCCGTAGGCTTAGTCGAGTGAATGATTCAAACTCGAAGTAATATAGCCCGTAGGCGTAATGGTCGAGTGAGTGTTTGCTCGAACTCAAAATAAAAGTAGCCCGTAGGCTTAGTCGAGTGAATGATTCAAACTCGAAGTAATATAGCCCGTAGGCGTAATGGTCGAGTGAGTGTTTGCTCGAACTCAAAATAAAAGTAGCCCGTAGGCTTAGTCGAGTGAATGATTCAAACTCGAAGTAATATAGCCCGTAGGCGTAATGGTCGAGTGAGTGTTTGCTCGAACTCAAAATAAAAGTAGCCCGTAGGCTTAGTCGAGTGAATGATTCAAACTCGAAGTAATATAGCCCGTAGGCGTAATGGTCGAGTGAGTGTTTGCTCGAACTCAAAATAAAAGTAGCCCGTAGGCTTAGTCGAGTGAATGATTCAAACTCGAAGTAATATAGCCCGTAGGCGTAATGGTCGAGTGAGTGTTTGCTCGAACTCAAAATAAAAGTAGCCCGTAGGCTTAGTCGAGTGAATGATTCAAACTCGAAGTAATATAGCCCGTAGGCGTAATGGTCGAGTGAGTGTTTGCTCGAACTCAAAATAAAAGTAGCCCGTAGGCTTAGTCGAGTGAATGATTCAAACTCGAAGTAATATAGCCCGTAGGCGTAATGGTCGAGTGAGTGTTTGCTCGAACTCAAAATAAAAGTAGCCCGTAGGCTTAGTCGAGTGAATGATTCAAACTCGAAGTAATATAGCCCGTAGGCGTAATGGTCGAGTGAGTGTTTGCTCGAACTCAAAATAAAAGTAGCCCGTAGGCTTAGTCGAGTGAATGATTCAAACTCGAAGTAATATAGCCCGTAGGCGTAATGGTCGAGTGAGTGTTTGCTCGAACTCAAAATAAAAGTAGCCCGTAGGCTTAGTCGAGTGAATGATTCAAACTCGAAGTAATATAGCCCGTAGGCGTAATGGTCGAGTGAGTGTTTGCTCGAACTCAAAATAAAAGTAGCCCGTAGGCTTAGTCGAGTGAATGATTCAAACTCGAAGTAATATAGCCCGTAGGCGTAATGGTCGAGTGAGTGTTTGCTCGAACTCAAAATAAAAGTAGCCCGTAGGCTTAGTCGAGTGAATGATTCAAACTCGAAGTAATATAGCCCGTAGGCGTAATGGTCGAGTGAGTGTTTGCTCGAACTCAAAATAAAAGTAGCCCGTAGGCTTAGTTGTCGAGTGAGTGCTTGCTCGAACTTGAAATAAAAATAGCCCGTAGGCTTAGTCGTCGAGTGAATGATTTGAACTCAAAGTAATGTAGCCCGTAGGCGTAATGGTCGAGTAAGTGTTTTATCGAACTCGAAATAAAAGTAGCCCGTAGGCTTAGTCATCGAGTGAATGATTCGAACTCGATGTAATGTAGCCCGTAGGCATAATGGTCGAGTGAGTGCTTGCTCGAACTCAAAATAAAAGCAGCCCGTAGGCTTAGTCGTCGAGTGAATGATTTGAACTCAAAGTAATGTAGCCCGTAGGCGTAATGGTCGAGTAAGTGTTTTATCGAACTCGAAATAAAAGTAGCCCGTAGGCTTAGTCATCGAGTGAATGATTCGAACTCGATGTAATGTAGCCCGTAGGCATAATGGTCGAGTGAGTGCTTGCTCGAACTCAAAATAAAAGCAGCCCGTAGGCTTAGTCGTCGAGTGAATGATTCGTACTCGAAGTAATGTAGCCCGTAGATGTAATTGTCGAATTTATCTTAATTCAGTTTGAGTAAAAAATCTCCAAATAGAGGAATTTTTCTTGGATATAAAATGTCGGTAAAGAGGAGAACTTTCTTTGTAAGTTACTATACATGTGTTCATGTTTCGTGCCTGGGTTCGGGCCAACTACATGAGCATGGTTTGTTTTGACCATTTGGCTCTTACAACTTTTCCTATTGGAACCCCGTTGTTGCGAAATAACTTTCTTGCATCAGAACTTGATATATTTGAGGGCTAATG